>MU225258.1:25303-61136 GCA_018584345.1 Thuja plicata | reverse complement strand
TCTCTCCACTAGTCTTTTCAATTCAAAAGGATGTGAAGCTAAATAATCTATAGGGGAAATCTGAATTTTTGCTTCTTCACAAAACTAGATAAAATCAAAAGGTGCTTTATCCTTACCCGTTTGAGAAATTGAGGCTCCCTAATCAGCATGGGCATTTCTCGTGGAAGGAGCAGAGTCACCTTTGAGAGGTTGGCTCAAAGACTAGTTCTTCAACCTTTGTCCCCGGGTGAGTACTTGATACGAAGTCCCATCAATGGTAGCATAGCATTCAACTTTGATTTTAGAATCAGATTTATACTCCACAAATAAATATTCAGAGTCGCCATTGGAGTATGTATCCAAATCTGCACAAGGAGCTACTATAGTTAGCTCATTGGTAGCTAACAACTGCATCATACGGATGGTCTTTGGGCAGTTTTCACCGTCATGATCTATAGTCAAATGAAACATGCACATGTTCCCTTTCTTGGGTGCTACCTTGATCTACAATCTCGGCTAGGTGCCTGTAAGCTACAGGAACTTATTATCTGCACCTCTTCCCAACACATTCTGAAAATTTCGCTGATAAGAGTTGTTGAAACCCGGTAATTGCTTCTTCATCATGACCAACTAATTTGACAACTTCTAAAGCATCTCATCAGATGACATAGTATTGCTAGAGCTTCCCTTGGTTTGAATCTCCCTTTTCCACTTTCCCACGGAAATTAAGTCATCTTCGCACTCAATGGCTCTTCTTTGTGCATCTGCTAGATCAGCAGGGCATGCTGTCTTAAGTCATAGTTTACATCTGGAGGCATCGCACTTATGAAGAACATTTTGAGATTACCAACAGTAGGCCTAGTAGCAGCAGGGATTCTATTGGTAATTTTGTTGAAACTGGCTACAAAATCCCTCATACTCATGTGAGGTTACTTCTTGATGGATGCCAGTTGCGTTAACAGAGCATGTTCATCTTCTGCAGTCTTAAATCAGGCTTCAAACACCATTCTCATCATGTTCTGGCTAGTGATAGAGCCATCATCCAGATGGTAGAACCAATCCATGGTGCTCTTTGTTAGAGTCTCATTGAATAATCTTACAGCAACGTCCTCATGTGCCACCCCCAAGATGGTAGTGGCTGCAAAGAATGCTTTAATATGTTCATCCAGAGTGACATGTCTGTCACTGGAAAACTTAGGGAAATACTTTCTTGACCCTACAGGAAGTGGATGATAAGCCGCTAACGCTAAAGGTCCAACTGCTACAGCCCATGGAGCAGCCATGACAGCCCTTGCACTATGTGGTGGAAAATTGACAACCGACGGAGTATTGATACCGTGAAGAGTCAATACTTGGAAAGTGCTTTGTGAAGTGATTTGATTCCTAACATGGGAAGCCGGTCTACTCTGACTCTTCTTTCCTCCTCTTCTTTTAGGAACCTCTAGGATGGGAAAACCAAGCTCTTCTAGCTTGTCAAACGTAGGATCTTGCCAACCCTGTTCTCTGGTACTCCTGAGGAAATTTGTGCATTCCAGGGTGTTGATAAGAGTTTACTATTGGGCTTCTCTTCATGCTTGTCTTTCTGCTCTTCGGATATACCTCTTTTGAATAGCTCTTTCTAAAGCTTCCACCCTTCTTTCTTCTTCCTCTAATACCTAGCTCACGTTTTTGTAATGCTCAACATTCCTCCTATACCTCCAAACAAATGTATTGAGAGACAAGCTTATGTCTTCTTGATCATCTTGAAAACCAAGGTTTGGTTGGAGAACTGGAAAGATATTCTCATGAGGGAGTACCATTTTTCCTCATGATGCAATGTACTGATCTAGCGACTCTTCGGTTTCTTGACTTGTAAATGGGGTTCTTTGAGAACGGAGTCACCAATTGCTCAGGAAGCAATGCAAAAAAATAATGAAGCTTGAAAAAATCAATGTGTTCTTCCTCTTAGTCACCAAAGTTTGTTGGACATACAAGCTGGGTAACTGAATGATAAGCACTTTTTAAATTCTCCAAACTCTGATATGTAATAGAGTTCTTTAAAACACAGAGTCGCCAATTAATAATAAAATTGAGAAAACAATCTCTAGTACTGATCTTCTTTTCCGTAATCCCCAGCAGAGTCGCCAAAAATCTGTTGGTAAACAGATTTTTCCTTTCTCACTTCTTAGGAATATGACTCTCAATGCCCAAGTTATGAACAATATCTAATTACAACAGTTGAAAAGCCATTCTCTAATTACTGGATTTTCTCTAAATTGGTAGGTATAGCTCCCTTTTGGAATGATATGCAATGAATTATGTCTTGGTCCTGAAACTATCACAGGGTATGCTCTTAACCCGAGAGCAGAAGAGGCAAACCGAATTAAGCCTAAACAGAGCTTAATCCAGGCAAGGAGAGCTTTCTAATCTATAAACCAAGCTATAGAACTCACACATCCTATGAATTCATACACTCAGTACTTAACTAATCTACAACAACTACTAACAGAGAGATAAATGAAATGACAAAAACTCCTAATGAATCCTTCTTTGAATACCCCACAGCACATCCTACTGAGGTTCATTCACATCCTCAAAGCAAAAGAATGAAACATCCTTTCCTTCCTCCTGCAATTCAGATTAAGAAAAAGAATCATATCACTAACAACTTCTATCTAGCTCTTCCCTGAATATCACACAGCACATCCTAATGAGGTTTACTCACATCCTCGCCATAAAAGAATGAAACATCCTTTCTTTCTTAATGTAACTTAGACTAAGAGAAAGAACCATCCAACCAATCAGAACAGAAAATAATTGACATAAAACACCTTCAATTGTCTTTGCAACATCAAGCATTCCACACCAAAAAAATTTTGACCTTTCATTGATCTTTCAACTTCATACATATAGAGCCAGGGAATGACCATTACAAAGGAAGTTTAATCAGATCATTTCCCTCTAAATGACAGATGGCAAGAAACCACTTCTATCACTACTAATTGCAAGGGAAAAGAAATGGAAAAGAACAGGGGAAGTTAAATCATTTGGCCTCCTTTCCTTTTTCCATCTTTGTCTGGTAAGCTTTGGCAGCTCTATAGCTCTGTTCGTGCCACTTTGCAGAAGCGTCAATCAAACTGTCACACTTTAATTTGAATCTTTCATCTTCTCTTTATTGACATCTGTCGACTCCAATCCATCGGGCTTCAGAGTCAAATAACTGCTTATGTTCAAACTTAGCCAACATGCAAACAACAGTTAACACGATCAACAACTGACATTATAGCTTCTTTGGCGAAAAATGGAAAATGAGCTATTCCGGCGGAAATTTACAACTTGGCTTCTCTTTGTGGAAAATCACCTGAGAGGTGCAAAACCCACCGAGCTCAAAATTCTCCTTTGCGGAAAATCACCTGGGAGGTGCGAAACCCGCCAAGCTCAAAATTCTCCTTTGCAGAAAATTACTCGAGAGGTGTGAAACCCGTTGAGCTCAAAATTCTCCTTTGCAGATAATTACTCGAGAGGTGCGAAACCCACCGAGCTCAAAGTTCTTCTTTGGCAGAAAATCACTTGGGAGGTGCGAAACCCGCCGAGCTCAAAATTCTCCTTTGCAGAAAATTACTCGAGAGGTGCGAAACCCGCCAAGCTCAAAGTTCTTCTTTGGCAGAAAATCACCCAAGAGGTGCAAAACCCGCAACATGTGAAAAACCTTCTCTTTTTGCCTTTGCGGAAAATTAATTACTTAGGTAGAATTCCGCCATGGGGAAGATGATTTCTGGAATCCTGCCGAGCTCATTCTCTGTCTGAGGAAGAACATTGATTAGAGCACAAATCTTTGCCGGATCGGGATCTACAACTTACCCAAAGGAATGAAACTCTGATAACAACCCACCCGGCTAAAACAAGAAGGCAAATGAAGGGGAACCTGACAAAGACTTCCTACCTAGGGAAGACTTAGGCCTAGACATCAGACTGACTAGAATAACATGACATGACCATACTAAGACTCCTAAATCCTCCATTTTGACAGCATGGGTGCAGGATGAAAAGTGGGGCAACAAAGACCAAAAGAAGACATAGGATGTAGGACAAATAGAGACAAGGCCAAGACCTGAAGACTCAGCTAATGCAGAAAATCATCTCCAGAATATAGAAGGCCTCTTAAAGGAAATGCATGGATCCCTAAACCTCATCATGCTTCCATCTTACTTTATTTTCTGCAGATGTCCTCTAAGTTTTCAATATAAAAGATGTAACATGGAAGGAACACTTGTTTACTACATTAATTTTGAATGAAAAATATAATGATCAATTATAAATTTGAAAATTTGAATGTGGTCAATACTTAGAGTGTAATAAAATCTGCTAATGTTAATGTATGAGAAATGTATTTCATCTTCATTAGCTGAGCAGTAGTGTTTGAAGAGGTGTACCTTCATACAATTTATTATTTTTTATGATTATCATACTGCATGCATAAAATTAGGGTAACAGTACCATAATAGTAATTTTCTCTAAAAAATAGTATTCCAATTGAATTGCCTTTTGATGAACAAAGGAATAGTTTTCTTCAAAATCAAAAACTCATACAATAGTTCCAAATGGGAAATTGTCTCTCTGTGTTTGGAATTGTTGTGCTCGCCACTTTGCAAAAAAAATCATGAATGTAGGGTTGAATCAATTTTTTAAAACTTTCCATAAATACTACAACATTTATCTCTTGTTCAAGATATTCTAACCTTTAGATTCTTTCCCAAAAACTTTTTTCATTCTTTACATATTTTTAACTCTTTTAATTTACCATCTTTGTTGCATCAATGTTTTTAGTTTTCAAAGTAAAAAGAGTTAAATTAGCACATGTTTCACATATTCTTTTTATGCAATTTATTTGAGGAGCTTCATCATCTCTTTTGTCACATAAAATGGATGAGATGAACTCACTTCCTCTAGTAGGAGCAGAATTTTGAAAACCATAAGTGTCTTCTACAAACTTTCATAAAACCTGATAGTGGAAATCAAATTCAGTATGATAACAAAAAATAACAAGTTTCAAACACTTTGTTTGTCCTGACATAATATGGATACAATATTTCAAACAATGTTTTCCCAATGTTTATATTAGGATTTGAACTACAAAATGAAAAATACAGTTCATGTTGTGTTGTGTCCAACCAATGTTTCGTATGATATTCATATTGATTAGTTGCAATTCTATGTCTAATAACATCTCTACTGTTTGATGAGGACGTGTATTATCATTCCAAAATAATGTGACCAAATTCTTGAGTCCTTCATCAATCCTATCAGAACGATGAGCTCTACACATGATTGCCCAATTTTCTTCCAAGGTGCTATCATCCAAAATAATTCTCCTATAAACATGCCGTGATATTATTTTCCTACTAAAATGAATCCAAGATGAAACTACAGATATATATCTTTTTCAGAGCATAGTGTTGCATACAATGGATGTCAACATAACTTTTCTTGTAATGGTCTTATCTTTAGTTTGATATTGCTTCCCTACCTAGTTCAAACCATACATAATATTTTCAATCATATCAATTTTCATGTCAACAACTTTTGTCTTCTTTGATGTTGTGTCTATACCCAATAATTTTAATGCTCCTTTCAAATTTTTGTTAATAAATACAACTGAAAGCAATTGGGCTCGTTCAAGTGTTTCAAAATTATTGAATTTAGCAAATGTTTCTCTTGCTTTCATATTCATCGACCCCTTCTTAGCAAGCCTTAAGGTTGAACATTAGCAAGTGATCTCAAATTATCCATATCCATCATAAATAAATGATCTAAGTTTCTATAATTAATATTTCTCTTTATAGTTTGAGCTAGATCTATAAGTTCATCCATACAGGTAGGAGCATGTGATCCTGACCCTTCTCCAACATCAATTGCTTGAGATTTTGTAGAGAGTGATCCAGACCCTTCTTCAAAGTGCAATTCTTCAAGTTGACTTTACCCTCCTACTTGATCTTGTCCTTGCCCTTGATAATGTTGATTAGGAGCTACATGCAAAAAAATGGATCAAATTAGAGAAAAATAAAACATATAGGTCCATAAAATTTGGGTACAAAAAATTAGAGGTCTAGTTCCATAGCTTCTTTAGTTTTATGATAATATGCCAATAAACCTTCACGGTTTCTTTCTTCGATACCCGGTGACCTTTTTCTAGCAGATTTACTTTGTCTTCCCTTCTTGTTCCCCATTTATTCTCTACAAAAAATTTCTTCCAAAAAATCAATAATAAAAATTCTCCTCTTCAAAAAAATAATTTGATAGTATTTCTCCTCTCCAAAATTATGCCTTTCAAAAAAATAAAAATAGCAATCCTCCTCCAAAAAATGGTTTGTCAAAAATTTATCACTAATATAAAAAGCAAATTA
Organism: Thuja plicata; assembly: GCA_018584345.1. Taxonomy (NCBI): domain Eukaryota; kingdom Viridiplantae; phylum Streptophyta; class Pinopsida; order Cupressales; family Cupressaceae; genus Thuja; species Thuja plicata. The sequence goes on along the minus strand of MU225258.1, from coordinate 54,774 downwards.
ACATATTGTAATTAGGTGAAAAATGAAAAAAAAATTCTTAACTTTTATACCATTCCAAATTTTAAATAAAATAAAATTCATAACTAGCCGACCTAGTTCGCATGAACTAGATTGGGTAAAATTCTAGTGGGGTGTTTCTCGTTGGAATTTTACCATGGGTGTCTTTGAGAAAATACCCCTTCACATGAACCACCTGAGATACCTTCGTGCAAAGGGGGTCTTCGAGCGAAGACCCCAAAATTAAAATTTTGCCCCGAGAATAAAGAAAACTCCAAACAAATGGGATTTCAAGGACTTGGACAAGGACCAAACAACATGTTTTTCTAAACACGTGATATCATATGATTCTATTTGGAGAAATATTTCTAATGAACATAATTTTAATACATATTGAGTTCATTGTCCCTTAAAAATATTACGTTAACTAAACATAGGTTGTTTGATCATTCAACAACTTGTCTCTTCAAGGCTTCAGGAAAATAGTAAATTACAAATAAAAATTTATGAAAAATATTTAGTGAAACAGTATTTGTGTTACCTTTCTATAAAAAAAATAAAAAAATGAATTTCGATATACATAGATCAAGTTAGAGCAATCCAAGTGAACTTATGTCTAAATTACAGTTACTGTCACTTTAGAACTTAATAAAATATGCAATATTGACCCAAAATGAATGAAACTAATTTCATCCTTTAGATATTGAAGTTAAAAATATAATATCAAAATAATTATATCATTATCATATTTTAAGGAAAATTTATGCTAATCCAAATGACAGTCACTCCTTAAAAATATAGTTTTTTCACACAAACCACTTTTTGCAGTAGAAGGAAAGATGGATTTAAATGAATGTTAATTTTTAAAAAAAAAAATATATTTAGAAACTAGAAATAAAATGCTAAAATACTCTAGTTTACATCATCTTCAAATTCTTAATAGTTTTGTGGAAACAAGTGTTCGAAAGTGAATTTTTTCTCAGAATGTTGATCTCCGTGTTAAAGTTGGCCAAAAAGTGGGACACATTATTGTGGGACCACCCCATTAGGAAAAAAAATAGAAGTAGTCTCAATAGGAGGAGATGGAATGGATGGCTCAATAACTTGATCACATGTGAGAATACCCAAGTTCAAGTAGCCTAAATTATTCATTAACTGATTAATATATGATTTAAATGATGAAGAGCGAGTGATACCGAGTATCATGATTGTAGAAATAGTTACAGCATTTGTTGTTTTATCATTGATGTCAAGCAATTTATTAATTGATTTTTATTATGGTACTATATCTTAAGAGGAGAAGAAAAATAAGTGACAAATACAGATCAGACAATGATGAAGTAATGATGATATAGTTATTTTCTACTATATATTTGACATTATCAAATCGGTATAATTAATTGATCAAGTCAGGAACTAAAATGAATTAAGTTATGACTGAAAGAGTTACTTTATCGAGCTAGACTGATTTAGTCAGTAGAATGTTATGTGATTCGGTGAGAGTTACTTAGCACTAAGCACCAAAGTTGAGTTAGACACCGAGTAGTGAATGAAGTCAGTTATCGAGTTGCAAAGCAAGTTTTACCGAGTACAATATACTGATATCAAATGATGATAAGATCAAATTTAATGACACGCGATGATGAGATCCATGAGGAAATGAATTAAATGATTTTTTTAATAAAATCTACGAATGAAAAAATTCAATGTGACATCTACTGAGAAGATCAAGTTGTTAAATGGAATTATGAGAGTTCCAAGAAAAGTACAAGCTCCAAGGTAAAAGTGAGATGGTTTACCGAGTTGTGAAAAATGAAGAAGATGATCGAAAGAATGAGCACAAATGAAGGAAAATAAAATTGAGGCAAAAGTATGTCTATTTAAAGGATGATAAAGACACAGAGAAAAGAGGCTGGAAAATTGAACAAAGAAGAAGAAGAAGTTGAAGAACAACATTTATCAAGTGGAACAGAGAAATAGAGATAGAAAAATCTACAGTCTAAGAAAGAGATGATGGAGTATGTGATGCTAGCATTCAACTGAATAAAAGGGATTCAACACAATAAAATGTAGTTTCTATATTTATAGATCAAATTTTATTGTTGCTTATTAATATTTGTAACAGAGAAGTCTCTTAACTTAGTGGATTTAACCATCCTACTTATAAAACCTAGACTTAGGTGACATTCCAAAAGACTGTTTAAAGACCTCTAAGAAGGCCACTCCTAACAGGGTGAAGATCTTAATAGCTTTGAGGTAAATCCTCTACCAGGGTCCCATTTAGCAATGTGTTTGTAATCATTAACAGGATAAGTTCTTAACTGAGCATACTTCAGAAGGGTAAAATTTTATTGTGGGTTATAATTTTGTTGGCCCCCTTTTGGTCTGCATATCTTTCAAACAAAAGTGGATGTTTAATGTGTAGTAGTGGTCTTGAAAGCTTCGTGTAAGTCCTGAGTCTAAGTTTAGCTATCCTCTTAGTCTTGGAGGCCTTTATCAGATTTCCCTAAATTGCCTTCTCTTTTGTGGGCCGAAGGGAATTTGTATCTGAGATCATGTTTCATTGGGTAGGTCGAGTTCTCGAATCTGTAAAGGCCATGTTTCGAAGGATTCTAACATTGGTTGTATATGCAGTTGAAGTATTTTTCCTCAACATTCCATTTTGCAGCATTGGTAGAAAATTGGTTCTGAGCTTCTCCTTGGTGGAAAATCACTTACATAGTGTGTTTTCCACAGTTAATAGACTTAAAGGTATCAAAGGTTAGTGAAAGTTAAAAATGAGAGATTTGGGAATAAGAAAGTTTGAGGATTCAAATCAAATCTATTTTAGGAAAAGGGAATGATTAAATGAGGGAGAATTCAAGATGCAAGCTTACTGGTGGAAAAGCGGAAAACAACTTCTCCGCTACTCCAACAGTCAGGTTTTGACCTGCGGAGAACGTTTTCCACCAAACTATTAAAATGGAGGATTTTTGAAGAATAATCGATCTCGTGAGTGATCCAAGGCATAAGGAAAGAAAATAAACTGATCACATATCATTCTAGCATCTCGATAGGATAAAATTCTCCTTCAGTATATTTTTGAGCAAAGAGCACTCCAAAAGTATTTCTCCACCCAGAGGGGAAGCGGAAAAGTAATTTTTTGCTCCTTCCAAAAAGTTACCATTATGGTTACTAATTTTAAAGGATGTTTCTTAAACGGCCCATGGAGGGTCAAGTAATTAATTCAAATAAAGTCATTTTACTCCATAATGGAATTTTTCATTAATGTCTGAGTCTTTTCATTCATGTGGCACAGGAAGTCAGCCGTTAAATGGTAAGAATTCAAAAGTTATAAAACCAGTAAGATTTTACAAACAAGAACTACCATCTGTTTGATGAATTGTCTGAATCTGAAGCTATTGGCTATAGTTATTCCTTGCTCTTGAATTTTTGAGAGATATCCCTAATCCCAAGTCAGAATCAGTTGAAGCATGGCTACTAAATTAATGGGATTTGATGGGATGAATGGCGTCACATATGATTGGCATAAAATTATAGATACCTACTTGAATTTCTTCGATATGCAGAACTTTCAGAGTAGATTAAAGGTAGACCAGATACACCCTATAACTAATAAGTTAAAGAAGAGTGGGTTAGCAGAAGTTGTTAATTACCCTTTTTTTGTTCAAGCTCCTGAGCTTGTTCGAGAGTCCATAGCTCAATATAATCCAGATACCAAGAAAATACTCCTACCCAATGATAAAATGATTCTATCCATTGATAGAGATTCCATCTAGAACTCCCTGTGCATTCTAGAGTAGGATGAATATTTAGAAATGACATATAGTCAGGCGGTTACCAAATATGGAGAAAAGAAAGCAGTGTGGAAGAAGGAAATAATTAAGTCATGGTTTCAAGATCTAAGGAGCGCCAAAGGCAAGTCGCCCAAAACATTATACGGCATGAATTTGAAGCTGAAGATTGTAGACGTCTTGGTGTTACTCCATAGGATCGGAGGTGAGAGTGACACACTAAAATTCATTGAGTACCATTTCTTCTTAGTTTAGGTGATTTGTTGTCAACACCATTTCATCGATTGGGCTCTTATGGTAAGCGAGAATCTCTCTAGTGCCCTAAGTAGAGCTAAGCTTCAGAATGAGTTCTATATGTCTCTAGTCCTTTTATATATTGGCCACAATTCAAATTTGGCCAGTGATTCCTAGATTAGAATATTTCCCAGAAGATCTTAAAAGCTATGAATTTTTCCCCCGTCTACAATTACATAATAGTTATGATGAATATCTCAGAGTTAACGATACATTCACAATGAGACTATGCAAGGAGCTACAAGGTTGCCTAGAGAGGAGATTTTGTCCTGAAGCCATGACTTTTATCAGCCACTTTGTGTGCTTTTTCATTCAAGTTTTGAATTTCTCATTTATTCATCTTGCATGATTTGATGACTTCCCTTTGAAGTTGCCCAGATATCCCGATGATATGATCATGCTAGTCGATGTGATGAGGAAAGCACTCCAAGTGAATCTGATCTATGCTGATTCTAAGAAGAAGGGCTACAATTTCTTGATGACCATTGGAGCCTATAATTGTGCATCCCGGTCCGAGGCAAAGAATGTTCTGAAGACATTCTCAAAGAGGTTTCGATTGGAAACATATGATGTCTTGAGGCCGCAATATGATCTTGTAAATTATTCCCTACATTTCTTTCAAATGAGTCATGCAATTCACCATGTTGATGATATTGAAGACTACTGGGCTAACTCCAAAGATGACTTAGAGAGTAGAGAAAGGTTCTATGGCAGGTTAACTATTGAAAAAATCCAAAGGTTCAAAGTTAACATTGTTGTGGAGGGATTAGAATATGATTACTAGCACATGTATGAAAATATGTATTTGGAGAAGATTAAGCCCCTTCCTATAAGCTTCGAACCCATGCTAGGTCAATCTATTAATGACTTGTAGGTCTTGATGGGGGGGATCTCAAAAAGAATAGAGAAGTGTGTTGAATGGATTGTAGGCAGAAGGAAGAGGTCAGAAAGGAAGCCTCCTTCTCAGTGAACCCCAAAAAAAGACACTTTGACTACTGTAGCAACTTATTCAGTAACGATCCCAACTATCGCTAAAGGATCAACCCAGCCAGTGGTTGGAGGTGATGAACCCCATGAGAAAGAAATACCATTAGAGAAGACTTTTGGAGAGGGTTCACTTTCAGACATCAGGTCGACAGAAGAAGTAGTTTCTACAGACCTGGCCAAGCCTACAAAAGAGCCCACTAAAGGTGCGGGACCTAAGCAATCTGTTAAGGCTAGTACTGTGGTTACATAGGTTGACACCTCAGTTCAAGATACTCCAAGTTGAGAATCCCCTATTTTAGTGGAGGTGGGTGAAGATAGCTCCAATACCTCAGCCACTGAATCAAATGGACAGACTGGAAAGCAACAAAAAGTTGCTTAGGTTTTTAAATTGGTCTCCTCTTCTCAAACACCAGTGAATATATTTTCTTCTAGGCCTAAAGCTACACCTCCAATCATTAGCAAGTTGTTCATAGAAGAATTAGTTTCTACTTCCAAAGTTACCAGCACTGAATCCTAGATAGAACATACTCTAGAACGTAAAAGGAAGAGAGCAGACGAAGAGACTTCTAGAAAAGATACCCTCTCACGGGCCCTGCAACCCAACACCACTATGGGGAAAGTAAAGAAAGTGAAGACAATGTCTACATTAGGTCAAGATCCTCAAATAAGGCATTTCACTATGGAGGGGGCCAAGCATACAAAGGAGGGTAGATTCAAAGATATGACTGCCTCCAATTTTTAGTTACAGTCATTTGACATGGGGCTTGCTCGGCATGACACTAAGGTAGACTGGTGGAAATCCACAAATGTGGTTACAGAAGAAGAGATTGAGGAGCTCAAGGCTACTAATGTTCAACTTAAAGAAGAACTAGCTGAGCTAATTAACTTCATCAGACAACTTATCACTACAATAGCAAGTGTTCCCAGAACCAAAACCACTTTTGATCCTAGTGCTGCGAAGAACCAAGCCATCGTAGCCAAGTTGCAAGAGGACAAACACTTTGGGCAGGTTGGAAAGAGGTCAATTGAGAGGCCTTAGTTTGAGGGACCGATAGTTGTCGAGCAATTGGGTAACGCTCTCCTAAGGCTAGAAATAGAGAGGAATAATATTTAAAAGAATTTGCATACTCTAGCATCAGAGAGAGTGAGATTTCAAGAATGCATAGTAATGCTACATGTCATGGTTAAAATAAAGACCAAGGACACATTAAAGGCTAAAATCCTACAGAAAGGAGATGAGCCTTTGATCGAATGGCTTCAAAGCCTAGAATTTAAGATCAAGATTATCATCCAAGCTGAAACAGGGTTGCAACAGACAGATGTCAAGATCAAGGATGAGAAGAACAAAGATTTTAAACTCCTTCAAGGTCTGCACATGGAATCATAGACAAGCAATCAGGGAAAAGAAATGATTGGATTGGATAATATGCAGAAATCATTTTCTAATTATGTGCATAAGCTGGCAGAATAGTCTTCCACCCATTTGGACAAGGTGCTAGAACTCCAACAGTTGAGCGGATGAATTTTCAAAGCTATGGAAGAGATGAAGGATCAAACAGATGTGATTAAGAGCCTGGCCAAAGAACATTCTAGATGGCTTATTAGATACACCAATGTCCATGTCAATGGGAATGAAGAGCTCATCTCGGTGATTATAGCTCTCATTGAATATAGGGCTAAATTTGACAAGGGGAAGTAAACTAAAGCTTAGATAGATTCCCTCTTGTGCTAAATTTTTATAGTATTGTAACAGATAAACTTTTATTTATCATTTCTAATTAGGGAAGTTGAAACATTTTGGTTACCCCTTTTTGTAACAGTCCAACTCTAGAAATCTATATGTATTATTTCCAAAATCAATACAAGGGTCACCTAAATTTTGGTCTGAAAGATAGTATTTTGCTTAGTCAAATTTATATGTTTGAATGCCATTTTTTTAACTACTCCACTGCATTTCATTTATCTATCTATTAAATTCAAATGTTTCTTTGGAATTAGATTTATAGTTTATGGTTGAACCAATATTCTGTATTATGATTTGATACAGTAAATTAAGGGGAAATCTAGCATTATTCTAAGTCTGGGAAATGTCCTTGTGAAATAGATTGATTTATTGTTACTTTATCATTAAATCTTTAAGTCTTGCATCTACATTTTCATTATCAGTTATTGCATTACCAGTTTTAAGAAGTCATATGATTGATGAAGTCTTGAAATTGGCTAAAGATAGAATTGAATTTATCGTACCTGAGCGATTTCCTATCTAAATTTAGCTTGGTTTATCTCTTATGTTCTCGGGTCAAGAACATACTCCTGTTAGAATAGGAAGGATCAATATTCATTGAATATCATTTACTTAAGGCAGCTATACCTTTAAATTCAAAGGGAAATTTGTTGTTTAGTCACAATTTCCTAATTGTTGTATTCAATTGTTCTTAAATATTTGGGTATTCTAAAGTTAAAGAAAAAAGAAAAATCTGTTTACCAACAGATTTTTGGTGACTTTATTGGAGAGAGGAAGATTCATTTTACCAGAACCATACCATGAGGAAGGATGGTACTTCCCCATGAAAACATAATTCTTGTGCTCCAACCAAATATTGGTTTCCAAAATGACAAGAGGATCTCATTTCCTTACTGAATACTTTTGTCTGGAAATACAAAAGAAACAATGAGCACTATAGAAATGGTTGTCAAGTGATAGAGCACAAAGAAGCTAGGATAAAAGCACTTGAAGAAGCCATTTGAAGGAGAAATATGAGAAGGGCACCACACCAAGAAAAGCATGAAGCAAGACTAGAATGAAGCAAGACTAGAAGACTAGTTATATCCATGGAGCCCAAGAGGTTTCTTAGGAGTGCAAAGAAATAAGGTGGTACAGACCTAGTTTTTGAGAGACTTGCAAACCTTGATTTTTCTCTACTTGAAGTACCCTATCAAAAGAATAGAAATACTAAGAGAAAAAGTAGACCTCCTTCACTTCCCAAACAATCAATCCTTTTGTCTACGACTTGTCAAGTGTTAACTTTGCACAGAGTAGTTTCTCCTCCTATTGTCAATCTAACACCCTATCTACCTCTAGTAGTTATGACACTTCCTTGGGCTACTGCAGTTGGACCATTGCAATTACCAAGATATAATACCCTCCCCTCAGGTTCAAGAAAGAATTTCCCCAAATTCTTTGGAGATGGGAAAGTATCTACAGGTGAACACATTGCTGCATTCTTTGCTTTAGTTAATATATTTGCATTACAAGAAGAAGATGTGGCCATTAGATTATTCGTTGAAACCCTTGTTTCAGGTGTTGCTGATTGGTTCCATAACTTGCCCAATTATTCTATCATAGATTGGACCTCCATGAGAGATACCTTTGAGAGAATATTTAAAACTACTGAAGATGAGCATGCACTATTGACATAATTGACCTCTATCAAGAAAGAGCCTTCAATTAGTATGAGGGATTTTGTGGCTAAATTTAACAAGCTTGTAAACCATATCCCACTAGCTGATAGACCTACTATAGGGAATTTGAAAACATTTTTCATAAGCGCTGTGCCTCCCGACATTAGATATGATTTGAGAAGAAAAAATCTAGCCACTTTGGACCTTGCCCAAAGGACTATGGTGGAGTTAGAACACCACATGATATCGGTGGGAAAATGGACAACAAAAATACAATCTAGAGTATTAGTAGCACCACATCATCATATGAGATGATTAAAAAATTATCTAATGACTTCATCACCTTCAAGAGGAAGCTTCCTAGATTTAATAATCCTTATCAGCTAAAATTTCAAGAGCAACCTGGAAGAAATAATAAAGGGAGAAATGTCGATGGAAAGACACTACAATTAACTACTCCCCTATAGAGGTTATCTATAGAAGCTCCTCCTAAAAGGGGAAACATGTGTGCCTTATATTTAACTATAGATCAAGATGGAGAAAGTTGTCCTAATATAGCTCGTGCTTGGAAAATGCATCAAACTGACGAATGGAATGTTGGAGTGTCTAGAGCTGAACCAAATTAATAGTCACATGGGGACTATGAAAACTTATATTTAGAGTATGAATCAGATTTAGAACAGGGAGCAACAAGTTATACTACCATAGATGGGACCTCCTATACAGTCTTGACCCAGAGTCAGAAGGATAAAGTCCCTACTTCAACACGTCCACCTAAAAATAATGAGACATCTACCTCTCATTCTAAAGAGGCCAATCAAGGAGTAAGCATTCTACAACCAGGTAAGGAGAAAAACTCTTTTGACATTATTCAATTTTGTAGAGATTCCAAAATTTAGATTTCCCCCATACACCATCTTAAGTCTAATCCTATAGAACGAAAAAAGCTAGTAGATTACTATACAAAGAGGGAAATTAGAATGTATATCAAAATTCCATGAATACCATAGAAAATGAGTCTATATTTTAGACCCATTTGAGTAAGGTGAACTATCTGTGTTGGCTACTTTCCTAGGCCAAAAGCCTGACCCATTCTATGTGTCATTATATATTAATGGTTGCAAGTTAAGAAACTGCATAATAGACTCAGGAGCCTCTTACAATCTAATGCCATCAAATTTAGCTAAATATTTAAGTCCTACCCTCACTAAAGCCCATGGTAGGTTTTACTCTATGGATTCCAAACAAGTACCCCTGGTTGGCCAAATTAAAGATACCCAAGTGGCCATAGTAGTGCACCCTGAGAAGAAAATGTTGTTAACAATCATTGTTGCTAATATACTAGCCAGTTACAATTTGTTGTTAAGAAGGAATTTTTCCAAAGACCTAGGAGGGGAGATAAAACTAGATTTGTCTCAAGCTTTAATCCTAGTGGCTAACAAAAAGATAAAGCTAGTTACCGAAGAGAAAGCTAAGTTCACAGTGTTAAAGTCAGATGACCCTAAAGCCCAAATTTTGTATCAGGAATTATAATTTGGCAATTATATGTTGTTTACAAATGATTGTGATAAGGAAAATGAGTTTGAAAAAGAGGGAAAGAAATATTCTGCTGAAGAAATGCCACCATAGATCTGGACTCTTGAATTTGATGGCAGTTGTGCATCATCAGGTTCTGGCGTAGGTGTGGTCTTTATATCACCTGATAGAGTATGTGATCCCATGGATTATAAATTGGAGTTTAGGAACACAAATAATACTATCTAGTATGAAGCCTTTCTTCTAGGAATTATTGCTCCAAAAAAGAAGGGTGTGAAAATGTTGAGAGCTCGAGGTGATGTGGAGTTAATCGTCCACCAATTCAAGAATCAATACTCTATAAAACATCACAGATTAAAAAAATATAGGAATAGAGTATGGGATGAAATAGAAGCATTGGGTGCATTCTTTATTGAATCTGTACTGAGAGAATTGAATTCTGAGGTAGACTTCTTAGTAATGTCAGCCTCCTTACTCCTCCCTCACCCAGATTTCAAGGATAAGAAGTACCAAGTAGAGGTTGTGTATCGACCATCTGTGCCTGATAATGTAGAAGATTGGGAAGTGTTTGAAGATGACAAGAGCCTCCTCCTCTTTTAGGAGAGAGGTGGAAACTTCCATAAAGATGCTCCTTGTGATCATAAGGAAAACTTTCATGAAAAATGCAAGAAGGAAAAGTTAAAGGTCATCCAGTTGAAAGGCAATATTATCCCTCCCCACTTAGTTACACTAAGAAAACTCTTCAGCATACATGATACTTTTTTTGAGAAGAAAATAATTGAAAGAGCTCCTACCAATGGTGAGTATGAGGGAATTAATATAGGAAGTGAAAAGGACCCCAAGATGATCATTATTGGGAAATGAAGCACTGAAGAAGAAACGGAAGAGGCCAGGAAAATCTTCCTGGAATACCAAGATGTTTTCTCCTGGAGTTATGAAGATCTGAAAAGCTTTATGAATGGTAAATTCAAACACCAGATTCCCTTAAAACTTAAGGCTGCCTTGTTTAGGTAGAAACAAAGGAATTACAATCCCAATGTTGCTGATGCAATATTTAGGGAAGTGGATAAAATGATTAAAGCGAGGATTATCTAACCTATCTATCACTCTACCTGGGTGGCGAATATAGTACCTGTTAGGAAGGAGAATGGAGAAATAAGGATCTTTATAGACTTAAAAAATCTTAATTAATCCTCTTTGAAAGACAACTACACTCTTCCCAACGTGGATCATCTATTGCAGACCGTAGCTGGAGCTGAGATGATGTCTATGTTAGACGGCTTCTTGGGGTACAACCAGATAGAAGTGGAGAAAGAATACTAGCATAAAAAAACTTTCACTACTCCATGGAGTACCTTCACATACCACAAAATTCCATTTAGGTTGATCAATGTTGGGGCAACCTTTTGGAGAGGTATGGATCTTTCTTTCAGTGATATGAAGAACAAAATAATTGGTATGTATCTGGATGATCTTATTGTGTTTTCCAGAAAAAAGGGTAGATCATATAAATGATTTAAGGAGAGTATTGGAAAGGTGTAGAGAGGACGGGATTTCATGGAATCCCAAAAATTCAGCTTTCTGTGTGACTGAAGGGAAATTGAAGGGTCACATTGTTTCCCAGGAAGGCATAAGAATTGATCCAAAAAGGGTGAGAGAAATCCAACAATTGGGCTTACATGTGAACAAAACTGAAGTGAAATCATTTTTTGGTCAAGTAAACTTTCTCAGGAGGTTTGTTATAGAATTTTCTAAGATTACCAAATGTATAGTGGACATGATGAAAGAAAATGTAAATTTCAAGAGGAATGACTCTGGTAAACAAGATTTCAAAAGAATAAAGAACACCCTAGCCAATGCCCTGGTGTTATGTCATCCAAATTACAAGAAGGATTTCATAATTTATTGTTATTCTTTTGAACACACTCTATCAGCCATTCTGATGCAGGAGAATGAGGAAGGAGTCCAAGATCCTATTGCTTTTATGAGTACACCTCTAAAAAATATGAGCTAAGATACTCTTAGACTAAAAAACATCCTTTCACAGTATTAAAAGCATTAAAGAATTTTAGATTCTACATTTTACACTCTCACTCTCTTATATGTGCCTAACATTGTCATAAAAAGCATATTGACTCTGAAGGATGTGGGATGTAATAAAAAAGGAGCATGGGTGGCTAAGACTCAGGAATATGACATAGAAATCAAGCCCACTAAGTTGGTGAGAGGAAATGTACTATGTAAAGCGATGGTAGAAAACCAAGTGGACGAAGACCCTAAAAACACACAATTGGTCCTAGCGGTAGGTATCCAAGATCCCTGGTTTGAAAATATTGTGTATTTCTTGACATATAGTGAATGTCCTGAAGGATTGACTATAAAGAAAAGAAGAGATCTAAAGCATAAAGCTTCTAAATATATAATTTGGGAAGATAGATTGTATAAGAGATCTATAGATGGAACTTTCCTCTGGTGCGTTGACAAACAATAACAAGGGAAGTTGTTAAGGGTGTTTCTTGAGCAAGCTTGTGGTGGATGTTTATCCTCATCATTTACTCCATTCAAGATATTGAGACAATGCTATTACTGGCCAGGAATGTTTAGAGATGCATATCATTGGGTAGCGAGATGTGAAAAATGCAAAAAAATTTCTGGCAAACCACAGTTAGCAGCACTACCCCTTAGACCAGTGATAATTTAAGGTCCTTTTCAATAGTGGGGTCTTGAATTTATTGGTCCTATAAATCCCATGTCTAACACAGGCCATACCTACATAATCACTATGAATGACTACTTCACAAAATGGATGGAGGCAAAAGAAACCAAGAAAACTACTTCAGAGGTAGTATGTGAGTTTATTAAAGAGAACATCTTGGTAAGATTTGGTGTGCCTGTTAAGTTAGTTATGGATAATACCGCATACTTTTCTTCTCAGGAAATTACCAAATTTTTTTTTGAGTATGGCATTATGATCAGTCAATCATTTGACTATTTCCCTCAAGGAAATGGGCAAGCTAAGTCTAATAACAAAAATTTGGTGAGAATCATGAAAAATCTTGTAGTAGACACCTACAGAACTTGGCACAAGAAAATATATGAAGCCCTCTGGGTAGACAGAGTGAATCCTAAAAGAGATATTGGTGTATCTCCTTTTGAACTTGTCTACGGGATCGAAGCCAGTCTTCCATTGCCATTGGAACTGCCAACTTGTGAACTGAGAACAACATTAGAAGATGGTATATATGAAGATGGTTTAGAAAAGAGGATTCTTTACTTCAACAAAATTGAAGAGGAAATGGAGAAAATGGTAGATCATATCACATGGCATCAAATTCATGTGAAGAACTTGTTTGATAAAAAGAGAAAAACCCAAAAATTTATGGAGGGAGATATGGTGTTGTTATGGGACAAGTGTAGGGCACCCAAAGGCATGCATGGAAAATTTGAAACATTATGGAAATGACCCTTTAAGATCCATCAAGAATTTGAGAGGAATTATTTTAAGATGACTTATTTGGATGGTGAAGCATTACCCCTAACATACAATGGTCAGGACTTGAAGCTATATCAGATCTGAATTTAAAACAAGTAACCCCTGTATTGTACAATAGTTACGTTTAGTTCCTTTTTTTGTTTTCCTTAGTTCAGTTTCCTTTTTTCTTTCCTTTCCGTGTTTGCTTTAGTTTATTTGTGAGCCACCTATTTGTTGAGATTTGCAAAACCATATATTTGAGTTCCTTGCTTGGACATGCAAATGTCCAAGTCCCCAAACAGAGCAAACTATTGCCCCACTTTTGGTCTACATATCTTTCAGACAAAAGTGGATGTTTAATGTGTAGTAGTGGTATTGAAAGCTTCATGTAAGCCCCGAGTCTAAGTCTAGCTATCCTCTTAGGCTAGGATGCCTTTATCAAATTTTCCTAAATTGCTTTCTCTTTTGTGGGCTGAAGGGAATTTGTATCTGAGGTCATGTTTCATTGGGTAGGTCGAGTTCCCAAATCCGGTAAAGGCCGTGTTATGAAGGATTCTAATATTGGTTATATATATAGTTGAAGTATTTTTCCCTAACATTACCTTTTGTAGCATTGGCAGAAAATAGATTCTGAGCTTATCCTTGGTGGAAAATACTTACAGAATGCATTTTCTGTAATTAATAGACTTAAAAGTATCAAAGGTCAATGAAAGTTGAAAATGAGAGATTTAGGAATAACAAAGTTTGAGCATTCAGATCAAATCTATTTAAAGAAAAAGGAATGATTAAATGAGAGAGAATTCAAGATGCAAGCTTACTTGCAGAAAAGTGGAAAACAACTTCTCTGTTACTCCAACAGGCGGGTTTTGACCTTTAGAGTACGTTTTCTACCAAACCATTAAAATCAAGGATTTTTAAAGAATAATCAATCTCGTGAGTGATCCAAGGCATAAGGAAAGAAAATAAACCAATCACATATCATTCTAGCATCTCGATAGGCTAAAATTCTCCTTCAGGATATTTTTGTGGAGAGAGCACTCCAAAAGTATTTCTCCACCCAAAGGGGAAGCAGAAAAGTAATTTTTTGCTCCTTCCAAAAAGTTACTGTTACGATTACTAAAGTGAAAGGATGTTTCTTAAACAACCCATGGAGGATAAAGTAATTAATTCAAATAAAGTCATTTTACTCCATAACATACTTTTTCATTAATGTCTTAGTCTTTTCATTCGTGTGTTGTGGGAAGTCAGCCGTTAAATGGTAAGAATTCAAAAGTTATAAAACCAGTAAGATATTACAAACAAGAACTACCATCTATTTGACGAATTGTCTGAATCTGAAGCTCTTGACTATAGTTATTCCTTGCTCTTGTGTTTTTGAGAGATATCCCTAATCCCAAGTCAGAATGAGTTGAAGCATGGCTACTAAATTCATGGTATTTGATGGGATGAATGGCATCACATCTGATTGGCATAAAATTAAAGACACCTCCTTGAAGTTCTTCGATATGAAGAACTTTCAAAGCAGATTGAAGGAAGACTAGATACACCCTATCACTAAGAAGTTAAAGGAGAGTGGGTTAGTAGAAGCTATCAATTTTTCTATTGCCTTTCAAGCTCCTGAGCTTGTTTGAGAGTGCATAAATTGATATAATCCAGATACCAAGAAAATCCTCCTGCCCAATGACATGGTGCTTCTATCCATTGATCGAGATTCTGTCTATAACTCCCTGCACATTCCAAAGAAGGATGAATATTCAGAAATGACATATAGTCAGGCAGTTACCGAATATGGAGCAAAGAAGGCAGTGTGGAAGAAGGAAATAATGAAGTCATGGTTTCAAGAGCCGAGGAGCACCAAAGGCAAGTTGCCCAAAATATTAAACGACATGAATCTAAAGTCATAGATTGTAGACATCTTGGTGCTTCTCCCTAGGATCTATGGTGAGAGTGACACATTGAACTTTGTTGAGCACCATTTCTTCTTAGTCCAGGTGATATGTTCTCAACACCATTTCATCGATTGGGCTCTTATAGTAAGTGATAATCTCTCTAGTTCTCTAAGTAGAGCTAAGCTTTAGAATGATTTCTACATGTCTTTAGTCCTTTTATATATATTGGCCACAATTCAAATTTTTCCAGGGATTCCTAGATTAGAAGAGTTCCTAGAAGATGTTAAAAGCTATGAATTTTTCCCCTGTCTACAATTACATAATAGTTATGCTGAATATGTCAGAGTTAACTATGCATTCACAATGAGACTGTGTAGGGAGATACAAGGTTGCCTAGAAAGGAGATTTTTTCCTAAAGCTATGGCTTTTATCAGCCAATTTGGGTGCTTTTTCATTCAATTTGTAGATTTCTCATATATTTGTCTTCCAGGATTTGATGACTTTCCTTTGAAGTTGCCTAGATATCCTGATGATATGATCAAGTTGGTAGAGGTGATGAGGTAGGAGCTCCTAGTAAATTTGATCTATTCTAATGCTACGAAGAAGCGCTACAATTTCTTGATGACCATTCGAGCCTACAGTTGTGCATCCCGGTCTGAGGAAAAGAATGTTCTCAAGACATTCTCAAAGAGGTTTCAGTTGGAAATTGTATCATCTTAAAATGGAAGCACTTCCATGTTAAGAACATTTATCCCTCCTTAGGGGATTTTTTTTACCACCATCATACTGTCCCCTCATTGTTGCATCATCTCCTTCTTCTGTGCCTATTTAGGACCCTGATTGGGCCTCTCTATGCACCTTCTATCCCACCTGGGTCAAGGTTGACCTTGACCTTGACTTTGACCTAGGTCAGAATCAAACTCAACCTTAACCTAGGTTATGGTTGACCTCAAACTTGACCTTGCTCCCTGTTGAAAACCTTGAAGCTTATCGGCTTCCGGAGGTCATCAAAATTTTATTTTCCCACTTCTAGGTTGGCTATTTTTGGTTCTGAAGGGGCAAATCATAAATTGTATTTAATATAGGTCCTCTTCTATAGAAATGGGTCTAATTGGAATTTAATTCTCCTATGTCAGCCTCCTTAGAAGATTGTGCCCTAGTTTGATATAAAAGGAAGCCTTTCTCTCTCATTTTCTCTAACCATCAACTAAGTAAGAAGAGGTGATCAAGAAAAAAGGTACAAGCATCCATTTATCTATAGGTTTTCAAGATCTTAAGGTGTTCAAGAATTCAAGTTCTCCATTGAACATCAAGGATTGAAAGCTTTCAAGACTTTGAAGGGATTAGCTTCAAACATTCAAGATTCAACATTCAAACCCTAGATCTAGCCATCATGGTGGTGTGATCTTCCTTCAATATCCTTTGTGCATCCTTAACACTCATTCATTCTCTTGAAGGTGGATTCCAAGCATACAATCATGGAGGTTTATGGTTTCTATTGAGTCTAAAATTTCATATTTACATACTTGCTACATTTGAATTACAATTGCATGTCCATTGAATATCATAGCTTCATTGTTAGATTCAATTCTACTACTTGCTAGCATTCTTATTTCAATTATTGATTTCAAGGTTAATTCCTTAAGTAGGGTTTGACTAAGGCAAACCCCTCCCCCCCAACAAACAAACCTCTTTTTCTTGTAGGTACATGTTGTTCAGGACTGCAGATTTGAACTCAGATCTGGATACCCTTTTCAGTGAAGTATTAGGATCTGTGAACAAATTTTTTGTCGGACCTATGCAGGTCAGGGTTGAGATTATTGGGTCAGGGGTCATATTAGTGGGTCAAGGTTGACCTTTTTCATAAGACAGTGTCAGATCAGAAAAATATTTCTCAGTTTTGTTCATCTCTGTATTTCAATTCTGGATCAGACTTCAGATTTTCCAGAAACAAACAACATACCTCAGAAAATAGCATTCTTTGATATGTAATATTTCAAGGTTAATGCATTTTTCCTATCCATTTCAATTCAAATCCTTAATCATTCTAAATCTATAACACATTTACATTCATTTCAAAACACATTTTAAGAGGGAAACCTAGGATCTCCTTCTTTATTCTTATTTCCAATAGATTAATTCATTTATGCATTGATCCTTTTTGGGTTGATCAATTTGGATCCTTACTTTTTGCATTTGAGAGTAAAGGGGAATTAATTATTTATTCCTCCATTCTAAACATTAAATTTAAGGTGATAAGTGATTTGAGTATCAAAACACTCTTATTCTATTAACATCATTTTATCCTTTATAGAAATTATGATGTCTTGAGCCCATAGTATGATCCTGTCAATTATGCCCAAGATTTCTTGCAAATGAGTCTTGAAATTCATCATATTGATGATGTTGAAGACTACAGGGCTAACCGCAAAGATGAATTAGAGAGTAGAGAAAGGTTCTATGCCAGGTTAACTATTGAACAAATCAAAAGGTTCAAAGTTAACATTGTTGTGGAGGGATTAGAAGATGATGGCCAGCACATGTATGACAATACGTATTTGGAGAAGATTAAGCCCCTTCCTATAAGCTCCAAACCTATGCTAGGTCAAGCTATTAATTTCTTGTAGACCTTGATGGGTGGGACCTACAAAAGAATAGAGAAGTGGGTTGAATGGAATGCAGGAAGAAGGAAGAGGTTAGAAAGGAAGCCTCCTGCTCAGTAAACCCTAGAAAAAGACACTTTGAGTACTACAGCAACTTCTTCAGTAACGATCCTAACAGTAGCTAAAGGATCAACCCAGCCAGCGGGCGGAGGTGATGAACCCCCTAAGAAATAAATCCCACTAGAGAAGACTTGTGGAGAGGGCCCGCTTCTAGACATCAGGTCGAAAAAAGAAGTAGTTTCTACAGACCTAGCCAAGCCTACATAAGAGCCCACTAAAGGCGTGGGACCTTAGAAATCAGTTAAGGCTAGTACTTTGGTTACATAGGTTAACACCTCGGTTCAAGATACTCCAAGGCAAGGATCCCCTATTGTAGTGGAGGTGGGTGAAGATAGCTCCAATACCTCAGCCATTGAATCAGATGGAGAGATTGGAAAGCAATAGAAACTTTCTCGAGTTGTTAAATTGGTCTCCTCTTCTGCAACATCGGTGAATCCATTTGCTTCCTGGCCTAAAGCTACTCCTCTAGTCATTAGGAATTTTTTCATAGAATAATTGGTTTCTGCTTCCAAAGTTACCAACGCTTAATCCTAGATAGAACATACTCTAGAACGTAAAAGGAAGAGAGCATAGGGAGGGACTTCCAGCAAGGATACCCTCTCATGGGACTTGCAACCCAAAACCACTATGGGGAAAGTAAAGAAAGTGAAGACAATGTTTACACTAGGTCGATATCCTCAAACAGGGCATTTCACTATGGAGGTGGCCAAGCCTACAAAGGAGGGTAGATTCAAAGATATGACTACCTCCAATTTTTAGTTACAGTCATTTGACATGGGGCTTTCTCAGCATGACACCAAGGTAGATTAGTGGAAATCCATAAATGTGGTTATAGAAGAAGAGCTTGAGGAGCTCATGAATGCTAAAGTTCAACTTCATGCAGAAGTAGATGAGATAACTAACTTCATCAGACAACTCATCACTCCAATAGAAAGTGTTCCCGATACCCAGACCACTTTTGATCCCAGTGTTGCGGAGAACCAAGCCATCATAGCCAAGTTAAAAGAGGACAGACAATTTGGACAGATTGGAAAGAGGTGGATCGAGAGGCTTGAATTTGAGGGACTGGTAGTTGTTGAGCAACTCAGTAATGCTCTCCTAAGGCTGGAAATAGAGAGGAATAATATTGAAAAGAATTTGTAGACTCCCTCATCAAAGAGAGTGAGATGTCAAGAATGCATAGTAATGCTACATGTGGTGGCTAAAATGAAGACCAAGGAGGCATTAAAGGCCAAGATCCTACATAAAGGAGATGAGCCTTTGATCGAATGGCTTCAAAGCCTAGAATTTAAGATCAAGATGATCATCCAAGATGAAACAGGATTGGAACAGACAGATGTCAAGATCAAGGAGGAGCAAAACAAAGATTTTCAACTCCTTCAAGGTCTGCACATGGAATCAAAGACAAGTGGTTAGGGAAAAGAAATGATCAAATTGGCTAATATGCAGAAATCATTTTCTGATTATGTGCATAAGCTGACAGAAAATATTCCACCCATTTTGACAAGGTGCCAGAACTCCAACAGTTGAGTGGATGCATTTTCAAAGCCATGGAAGAGGTGAAGGACCAAACAAATGCGATTAAGAGCCTGGACAAAGAAAATTCCAAATGGCTTATCAAATATAATGTCCATATCAATAGGCATGAAGAGCTCATCCCGATCATTACAACTGTAATTACATATAGGGCTAAATTAGACAAGGGGAAGTAAGTTGAAGCTTAGATAGATTCCCTCTTGTGCTAAATTTTGATAATATTTTAATGGATAAATTTTTTTTTATCATTTATGGCTAGGGAAGTTGAACCATTTTGGTTACCCCTTTTTGTAACGGTCCAATTTTGGAACTCTATATGTATTATTTCCAAAATCAATACAAGGGTTGGCTAAATTTTGGTGTGAAAGATAGCATTTTGCTGAGTCAAATTTGTATGTCTGAATGTCATTTATTTAACTGCTCCACTGAATTGCATTTATCTATCTGTTAAATTTAAATGTTTCTTTTGAATTAGATTTATAGTTTATGGTTGAACCAAGATTTTGTATTATGATTTGATATAGTAAATTAAGGTGAAATCTAGTGTTATTCTAAGTTTGGGAGATGTCCCTATGAAATAGATTGATTTATTGTCACTTTATCATTAAATCTTTAAGTCTTACATCTACATTTTCATTATTAGTTATTGCATTACCATTTTTAGGAAGTCATATGATTGATGAAGTCTTGAAATTGGCTAAAGATAGAATTGAATTTATCCTGCCTGAGCTATTTCCCATCTAGATTTAGCTTGGTTTACCTCTTCTATTCTCGGGTCAAGAACATACCCCTGTTAGAATAGGAAGGATCATTATTCATTAAAGATCATTTACTTAAGGGTATTTTACCTTTAAGTTCAAAATTAAATTAGTTGTTTAGTCACAATTTCCCATTTGTTGTATTCAATTTCTCTTAAATATTTGGGTATTCTAGAGTTAAAGCAAAAAGAACAATCTATTTACCAACAAATTCCCAAAGAGGTTTTTCCCAAATTGGGTTTCCTCATTAAATATGAAGTCTACATGGCTAAATCTGGTATCAACTGAGTTAAATATGGAGTTATATGAGTTAATCTAATGCTGGTAAGTTTGAATGGTTGATTTAAATATATGAGATGTATTGCTACTTATGTTATTGAGTTTTTTGGTGAATTGATTATTTACTGTATTCAGTATTACTGAGTGAATAAGTGAGTTTAGTTTTAAATGTTTAAGTTTTGAGAGGTGAGTTCTTTGGCACATGAAAAACTAATATAGAAAATATGTAATTATTTTTATAATTGTTATTTTAATGATGAATCGTCAAGCTTTGCAAACTCTTGAAGGTTTACAAGCTCTTGAAATACTAGAATATTTCATTATTTTCTCTTATTTATAATTCAATTATAGTCCATATGAATAGAAAATTATGAATGAGTCAATTATACTCATATATGGATACAAAAATGTCAATGAAAAATATAAGCATTTAATTTGACTTATTTGTGAAACTCAAATACTTGAAAAAGTTTTACATATATAATAGATTAGTACATAATATAATAATAAATTAGAAATAATGTTCTGATTAAGTAAAAATAGGTTTTACAAGGACCCGAAACCTTTACAAAGTAAAAAAGTTCAGAAGGTTTTACAAGGACCTGAAACCTAAAGAGTTAAAACAAATGTTCAACAAAGAGAAAGAAAATAGTTGTGCCCAAGCACCCAAAAAGGAAAGGAAATAGGAAAACAAGCAACTAAACCAAAAGAAGTGCCAGAGAAACAACATTAAAAATATGGACAGAAAAAACCCCCAAAGGGATAGAAAATAGGATAGCTACATTCCATGCACCAGCTCCTCTGCTTCGATGATCATAATCTGTATATTGTTGACCAAACTCTTGAGCTGCGCAGTGTCTTTATCCTCCTTAGGACTATTCTTCTTAATACTAGCTCTAGTACATGATCCCAGGCCTATTTCCTCTTTGATCTCTCTGCTTTCCTTCTCTTTGTTATCCCCCTCCATTTTGTCCATCAGAATCTATGCATGACCATAGTAAGCCTTGAGACTAATAAGACATTGTTTCCCAATTTTTTTAACAGTAGCCTCCAACCTCTCCACCTTAGTAGTCTGATTCATGATTTTCTCAACATTACTCTCTATCTCAGCCTTGTCTTGGATGTCTTTGATTTTTCTCTCCATTATCCCCATTTTATTAACAAATTCTTCCTAGGCTTCACAATTCCCTACCACTTCTTTCATTTCATTCAGACAAACAACCACCAGTTTTTCCTCAATACCCATACTATTAATAATATTTATATCGGCCTTTATAATATCAACTTCTTTTTTCAAATTATTCTGATCATCAATCAAATTGCTTACCAGACCAGTGAAACCCACAATGCAATGTTTGTTGTCCACAAAGAAATAGTGCTTCCCTGTGTCCCCATTGTCACGAAAATCACATTCCTTATGCCTAGAATCTTCATCAGTTCTATTATTCTTTTTGTCTTTTATATTTTCTTCTTCCTTCTTCTTTTCAATTTTCTCCCTGAGACTGGTGTCATCATTACCCTCTTCTTTTCTCTCTTCCATGTTCTCCCCTTTTCCTTATCCTCCATGTTCTCCTTTTTGGTTTCCTTTAAATCTCCCTCATCCAAAGTACCATTAATTCTCCTCTTGCTGGAGTGGCTACTCTTACGGGTAATTTTAACTTTCTCCTTACCCTCCCTGCATTTCCTTTTTTTATCTTGCTTTTTCTCCTCCTCAAAATCAGTCTCTATTTTTGACTCCTAATTTTGAATCTTCTTCTTTGTTATCTTTTTAGCCTTTTTCTTTTTTCTTCCCTCTCCAATCTCCTCATCATTATCCTTCTCTATTTCTGACCCTTCAGAGTAGGGTTTCTTCTGGTTTTTATAAACACCCTTTCTGTTAGATTTAGGGGTTTTAAACCCTTTGGACTCCTCTTTGATTTTTGTTTCTTCCCCATACATACTATCATCTTCATCCCCATCAATCTCTTCTTCCTCCTTCAAGATACTCTTTCCTAGTGGCCTTTCCACTTTCTTAGATTTCAGCACCTCATATATGAGAAGCATAAGCCCTTGGTGGGATGCATGATCCCCCTTCGGATCTTTCCGTAAGCTAGATATGGTAGCATCTAATGAAATAAGTAGATAGTAAGGTAAAATAACTTTAACCTTATGCCTAAAATTGTTTAATAACATGAAATGGTTCCCATACACCCTCATAAACCTACCATCCATAGTGACATAACTGATTATCACATAAAGGATATACCTCCAGGGTCTGGAAATGTGCTTTGAATTATGGGAGGAAGCGTCAATCTTGACCAGTCTATTCCTTTCCTTATCATCTTTTTGGAAAGTCTCCCAAGCTTTATCCATGATCTATCTATCTCTATAAAACTTAATTCTGTCCATACCCATTCTCGTAGCTTCAGCAATGATCTCCTCTGTAACCTCCATGTACTGGTCTCCAACCAAAATCTTGCCCTCTTTCCATGATTTCATAAAGATCCTAGTGATAGAAGGATTCCTACCATAGAGCCATTCTAGGAAAACAGCCAACCCACCCTCTTTCATGATTTTACAAACTCTATGTTTTTTCTTCCAGTTGTTACAGTTAACAGGCTCAATTCTTTTCTTGTTTTCTCCCATTTTCTTACTATGGTTGCAGCAAATATTACTATAATGGCAGAAGAAAATGCCAAAATGAATATTTTGCAAAGCCAAAAAGACCCATAAAGTGTGCCAAATCCAACTTGCAATCAGAATAGAGTACTTACAACTTCAAAGGCAATAATGAAACATCACCTCCATATTAATGATTTTAAAACAACTTACCATTTATAATAATTTTCTGACCGCTCCTCAATCGATCCATTTCAAGCAATAATTTCACTTGAGATGGCATGTCATTTCCATCATCCCACTCTGCCACCTCATCACTCTGAAACACATTATTTTCTGCCCAATCAGCAACACCATTAACCTCATGGTAATTATGGGTAATAATACAATTTTCAAAAGAGCGCATAATATATTTGGCTTTTTGAATAATATTATAAATAGTCCATGAGGTGGGAGTGTCATTGTTTAAACATTTGACTATGTTGAGAGAATCCCCTTCTAACTAGACTTTAGTGCTACCTTTTTCTTTAGCTAAAATAAGACCCTAAAGAGCCGCACACACTTCTGCGAGATGATTAGTTTGATTACCGATGGGGTTAGCTTTTATACTTGTACAGAAACCATTTTCATCTCTGATGACAATGCCACATCCTGCCACCCTTAGAATTCCCTTAGAGGCACCATCAAAATTGATTTTATACCATCCATTTAGGGGACAATCCCATCTATCATCCTCTCTTTTAGTTTTGTTATCCTTTTTTTTGGAATAACCATTGATTTTCCAATTTTTGAATAGGGTAACATTGTTCTCCTGTAGAGGTTCTAACACTTTATCCTGTAACATAAGATTCACTTTTATGGATCTCTTAATCTTAAATAAAACCTCCTTTTCACTAGTCATCTTGTCTCTGAACACTCTATGATTTCTTTCTCTCCAGACCCCCCCAACAAACATGGGGTAGGACAAAATTCCAGATCTTAACAACTATGTCATGCTTTGTAGGATAGATCCAAGATTTAAAAAGACTCTCTAGATTATCAAGGAAAACCCTCTCTATATTAAGGACCTAGAAAAAAAGATCCCAATTTTTTCTGACAAACGGGTAGTGGATGAAGATATGTTCCACACTTTCCTCCTCTTTCTTGCAAAGATAAAACCTGTTAACAATAGTCATACCTCTTTTTTTGAGATTGTCAGTTGTCAGAATTTTATTTTGCATCATTAACCAAAAAAAAATATTAATTTTAGGAATGAGGTTTTTATCCCAGACTTTCACCCAAAAAGGCTCAATAAGGTCTTCAAACTCCAAAAGGTACAGAGAAGAGACAGTTAAGTTACCATCAGTACTATGTTTCCAAACAATCCTATCCTCTTCCTCAATCAAATTGATTGAATTGAGAATTTTGTTAAGAAGACCCAGTCTTATATCAATGATAGATAAATCTTTCCAGTGATCCCTTTCCCAATAGTCTTCAACTTTCCTTCCAAAAATACTTTTACATTGATTCTCAAAGATACACCATTTAGGGCATTCCTTGAGGGGGGAATGAAGAATCCACTCATCATCCCAAAAAAGAACCTTGCTACAATTTCCCACTTTCCACTTAATTCCTTTTTTTATTCTAGATTTATTTTTCGTAACATTTTTCCATATGAAAGATCCAACCCTTTCCCTGTCCTCATTTAGAAAGGCATCAAGATTAGGCCTATCCTTATTATACTTGTTATCCCATATAAGATTCCATTCTCCTTTAGAGTTATAGTATCTCCATATAACTTTAGTAAGGAGATTCTCATTCAAGTTCTTAATTCTTCTTATCCCTAAGCCACCTTTCTTGATTGGACAACAAACTTTGTCCCAGGCTATAAGCGCTATCCTTTTTTTTTCCATCCCTGTCCACAGAAACTATTTTTGAATTTTTTCAATAGCTTCACAAAACTTTTTGGGGATCTAAAAAATGCTCATAGCATAAAGAGGGAGACCTTGGAGGGTAGCTCTGAGAATCTAGATTTTACCCGCTTGAGTTAGTAGCATCCCTTTCCATCCCGCAAGTTTACTATGGAATTTGTCCACTAAGGAGCTCCAAAAAGTATTAAAAGGTTCTAAATAGAGAGGGAGACCAAGATAAGTACAAGGCATAGTTCCCAAGTCACATCCTAATATCCTTATGGTCAAGGAAATTGAAAAGATACATTGAGCTCTTTCCCCAATTTATAATCTGGCTAGAAGCTTTCCCATAATTATTCAAAACTGTCTTAATATTACTAGCATTTTTAACTGAGGCTTCTCCCATAATTACCATTCAAAAGTACCATTCAACTCCTTCATAAGTTTTCTGGTTCCAAAACCTCTTTAACCACGTTGATAACCTCCTTTTCAATAATATGTCAGTAATATTAGAAGAATAACATAGGAAAACCATCCGGCCCTGGGGATTTTTCTCCTTCAAAAGAAAAGACAACCTTTTTTATCTTAGAGTTAGAAGGGATATAATTAAGCCCGACATTCTCATTTTTATTAAGAATAGTTGGAATGCACTTCATAAATTCCCTTTGTTCATCCTTGTCTAGCTCACTATCTTTTTACAATAAATTTTGAAAGAATTTTTTCGCCTCTAATCTGATTGCCTCCTCATTATTAAAAATAGTTCCACTAATGTTTAGCTTAGAAATCCTATTAGCCATTCTGTGTTTCAATGTTGTCATAAAGAAATACTTAGTATTTCAATCTCCCTCCTTCAAGAAAATCTTTCTTGATCTCTATCTCCAAAAAGTTTCTTCTTTTGCAATAATGTCATGCATCTCGACCAGCTTCCCACTCTCTTGGTCTCTTGAAATATAAGCATAACCATCCTTTTGGATGCTCTCCTGGATTTCCTTAATCTCTAAACTGACACTAGCCTTAGTAGTAAATATATTTCCAAAAGTCGGCTTGTTCATGGGTTTCAAAGGGTTAATCCTTCTCTTTGTAAGGTGAAATGTGGGTGGCAACCTCCAGACGAAGGCTGGATAAAAATTAATTTTGATGGAGTAGCCAGAGGCAATCCAAGCATCTCCGAGTGCGGCTGTATAGCACAGGATTATGAGGGAAACACAGTGGCTATCGCTGCAAGAAGGCTTCGTGATGGGACTAACAATGAGGCAGAATGTGAAGTTGCAAAAGAAGCTACCTTACTGGGAGTGAAGATGGGTTTCTGGAAAGTGCACTTGGAAGGAGATTCTGAAATCATCATTAATGGGATTAAGAAAGGCAAAATGGAGTCATGGCATCTTGACAAACACATTCAACAAATACGGTCTCTTATATTGAAATTTGAAGATTTTTTGATTTACCATGTTTATAGGGAGGCAAATGTGGTGGCCGATTATTTGGCCAACTTGGGTGCAAATCGCCCCCATGGGAAAGAGGATGAAATATTTGAAGACTTTGGTCTTCTCAAGTTGGATTAAATTGATACCGATCTTCTCTCATACACCGAAGGAGGCACGTTTGAATTACTTCCCATGTTTTATAATTATGAGATTGCAATGTATCACATTCATGAAGACCGCATAAAGGAAATTATTTCATGGCGTGTCTCTAGAACTTTCTTTGGAAGCATTTAAACTTGGAAAAGCCTCGGTACAAATCGCATAGTGGAGGGTTTTCAACAGAGTGAAAATCATGGAGGCTAAATTTTCTTTAGAATCAAGCAACCAGACATAGGCATAAAAAGGGAACGTCATGGTACGACAACTGAGACACATTTTTCTATTTGAAGGCCAGGCCTTCATGAGCTCAGTCATGGATTTCGTTGGCTTAGAATACCTGGATGACTACTGGAGAAGGCGGTCAAACCTAGACATTGCCTCACTTTTTGTTGCTCTGGCCCTTTCGGTGGGGGACTCGAAGGAAGAGGTCTGACAAGTCGTGGAAGCCTTCATTGATCCACAGTGGTTGGAGGGTTTTGAAGAAATTTTAAATAGGGCTGAGCTGGGTGTTGGGATACACATGGGAATAGACCCATGGAGGAAAATTGGAGGAGGAGTGATGCCTCTACAACCTCTTCTCATGTGGTCATCCATGACCCCAAGGGAAGTTCATATACCAAAGGCCACGAAGGCATGGCAGAATATAATCAAAATGTTGCAGGAGTATTTGGAGGAGTAGGAGGAAGCAAAGAAGGTGCACACAAAGGTGAAACCCATCAAAAGTGTGAGACCACTCAGTGAGATGTTGAGGCATCAACTAAACAAAGGTGAAGGTGTGGTGACGGGGGCCCATGCAAGTGCAGACATATGGGTGGACACATGACTCCTCAGGGAGAAGAAAAAATAGGCTACTGGTCGATCCAGGTCCTTAGTTGCAGGCGATAGATCCATCCCAAATTTCACCAAGGAAGAATCTAACGCCTAGTTCAAAAAGTAAGATGGTGGGGTGGTCACACGGTGGGAGTTTTCCATGATTTTTGTGACTCTATGTTGTGCTGTATCAGGGGGCTAATGTTTTGATGCATCCTTTTTGAGTATAGGGACTTAATATTCCACCAATTTTGTATGTTCTTTTCCTTGGGATGTTTATATCCTTTTTTCTCTTAGCACTATTGTGTAAGTCTAGATGTCGGGTAGGCAATTTTGTGGGTTTGTAATACGGAAGCCATCCAGAAAATTGGCCTTATGATGTACTCCTTATCTTTATCAATATAAATGTTGAATGTTACCGATCAAAAAATATATATATTGCCAAAAGTATCTTTGTTCCAAGCTTTGATATTATCCTTGCCATTTTTATGTTTTTTAGCTAGGATAAACATGGCGGTTCCCTTAAAATTTATTTTCCATCACTCCTCTATCCTTTGTTCAAGTTGTGGATGCAAATTCCACATTTTCTCAAATCTAAATGAAAAGTTTTTTTTCTTATCAATTGGGTTAGCCAAAAAGGTGATGGGATTGTGATCCGATCCTACCCTAATATGGTTCGATAAAGAGCAGTAATAATTAGTGAGCCAATCATTAGTAATGAGATCCCTTTCCAGCCTAACTTGAATGAGGTCCTTCCCATTTCTTCTATTAGTCCATGTATATTTAGTTCCCTATAACTCAATGTCATGGAGAAAATGACAGTCAACAAAATTCATTAGTCCATCCTACTATCCAGATTAGATTGGCTTCCTCCATTTTTTTCCTTTTCTCTTATAGGAGTATTGAAATCTTCCATAACAATCCATTCTTCATTTTTAAAGGAATTTCTCAAAGAAGACAGTTGTTGCCAGACTTCTCTGCCTTTTTAGTATTGTGGGCATAAATATTAGTCAAAACCCATGAGGTGTTATCCTTCATATGCCTAAACCTAATACAAGCCACATTATCACCTTGATATATAATATAGCCTTTTATAATATCTCCATTCCATATGGTTGCAGTGCCCCCAGAAGCACCATTAGAGTCACCCCTACAAGTTATTCCATTTTTAAAAAATCTAATATTTTCAACTTTATCCTTGAGAATTTTAGTTTCTTGAATCAAAAAAATATCTGGCCTATTGTCCCTAATCATATTCCTAACAATGTCATACTTATGGGGATTATTCAACCCCCTAATATTCCAAGATATAATCTTCATGATTTAACAAAGGATCCTACCTCCAGAATCCGTTGGCTTTCATCCACAATGTTCTTTTTGGCCTCTTTATTTCCTGCCTTCTAGTTTGATGGCCTGCTTGGAGAAGATATAATAGCTCCCACATCTCCATTCCTACTACTTCTTGTTGCTACCTTTGTGCTTGGTAACTCTTTTTCCTTCTTTCCTTTTTTTTCTCTCCTTGATTTTTTTTCTCATCTTCAATTTTGTAAGGAAACTTAGGTGCGGAAACAGCTTCCTACGCTAATCTCTATAGGAAAGTATTGTGCAAATTATTTTCAATCCTTACAATTACAGATTCATTAACTACTTTAACAAAGATATTGCAACCACATACCATGCATACAGAAAANAGAGAATGACACAATGATATACCCTGGGGAAAACCTTTCGGTAAAAAACCCCAGCACTCCAAAACCTGCACAATGTATTGATCAAAAACTATTACAGTTACAATACACTTGCAATGCAAGTTCGTTCAGAAGATTTTTGAAACCCTTGAAGACAAATCACGGCAGCATAAACCGTTCCAACAATACACTCGCATCGCTTATCTTCGCAACCCTAAAAAATGCTTATATCATGC
>MU225258.1:4883-20309 GCA_018584345.1 Thuja plicata | reverse complement strand
CCTAACATTACTCACATTTATCAATTGCCACATGTCTTCACCTGTGATTGAATCTTCCTAACATAGCTCTTACGTGTCATAGGAATTCGTCATAACCGTTTTAGCCATGATCTCCTTACACACAATTGAAGATGCTGACACATCAACATTATTTGCAAGAAATACATTTTACAAAACAAATAATAAGAATAGGAATTATCCAAGGTTGAGACACCTTATTCCTAACAAATTTCACTTTGTTCCCCCACTGGGATTTGGCTTATTTTTGTGGGGTCCCCCCAATTAGGTATTTCATTTTTGTGATTTCTTCCCCCCTTAGGAGTCATTTATGATTGATTAAGTGTATCTTGACTCACCACCATATCATGTTGTTTCTGTTTCTCTGTTGCATTCACTTCTTGAGTGTCAGACTCTGGGCTTCCTACCTATTGTTTATCCTTTTTATCCCCATTAGGATCTTCCATTTATTCAACTTCTATATCTACTATTACTGACTCCTTAATCTCCCCCTCTTCCACTTGGGCTTCTTCTGTTTCCTGATTTTGTCCCTCATTTTCATTTTTTTCTCAGGAACCTCATTATTTGTAAGAATATCTGCAATAGGGTTAGCTATCATAATATCTCCCATTCGAGCACTATTATTATTATTCTAATTACTATCTTGTCCCTTTTGATCTTTTTTTTGGCCTTCCCTAGCTATCTCTCTTCCAGCCTTGATAGTTCTCCCTACAGGAACCCATTTCTTGTTACTTTTCTGGGTGACTTTTGTTGGGCACTTCATTGCCCAATGTCCAGCTTTCTTGCAATGAAAACATGCAAAAGGGATTGTTTCATATTCAATATCTTGCTCCCACGATCCCAATTTAGAGTTTGGATTTATTTTCTCTAGCATATCAGTATTCTGAGTAGTGCCAACACAGATCCTTGCGTAGGTGTGTCTTCTCCTGGAAGTAGTAACATTATCTATAGAGAGAAGTTCTCCAAATGAGTTAGCTATCCCTGCAAATATATCCTCTAGTTAATATTCAAGAGGAAAACCATGGAGGTTGATCCATAATGGGACCTGACTGACCTCTTCCTCCTCGAAGACTAAATTGGGATGCCATTTCTGGAGAATCAGAGTATTTTTCCCTATCATCCAGGGCCCATTGCATAGGACATTCATTCTATCTTCCTCACAAGAGAAAAAAAAAAGACATACATCCCTTTGCCATGACTACCACATCTACCTTCCCTTTCATACCCCATCTTCAGGATACGAAGGCCCTTACCACTTCAATATTTGGTCTAACCCCTAAAAATCTTCCAACCAGGGAGTTATTCATTCTAGCTATAGAATGATCAATAATCTGGTCTGGAATATCTATAGCAAAGCTACCTAAAGAAGGTCTTGAAATGTCCTTAATCGGTGGTAAACAAGATTTACCTGAGGGTTTGACTCTAAAAAGGGATGCCCATTTTCTATTTGACTTCTGTATTTTGTGAGTCCTGGGTCCCCCACCTTGGTCGCCAGGCGCCAGACCAGCATCGGGATCCTTCCCTTTGTTCTCATTGTCCTTCCCATTGTCTTGCTTACTATTCTCAGAAGGGCATGCTTCCTTTGAACCAGTCCCGTGCAAATTCAAACTTGAATTTGACAGATCCCACGATCCTACCTCCCATGCTCTGCTTCTACTCGCCATTAAATTAGAAAGAATGTTATTAATTAAGAAGATTGAAAGTAAAACTAAGGATAATAATAATGTAAAATAAGAATATAATTATATGATAATAAAATAATAATGTATTTTCTATAAATTTTAAATTTTTTCCAATTATAAAAATATAAATATTATAATATTATAATAATAGATTGATACTGATTTTTTTACTTTTGTAAAAAAATTAATAACAATATAAAGATATAATTCAAAAAACTATAATCATGTCTTAATAAGAATTAAATTTCAATTACAATATATGGTATGATATATTAACTAGAACTTGCACCAAAAGAAGGTGCAAGGGATACATTGATAACTTTTAAATGTGAAAGCATAATTTAAACTTTACATAATAAAAGAAAGTACATTAAATTGTCATTCTATTAACATGTTACATTGGAGCATGAAGTCTTGTACATAGTTGCATCCATCCACTAAAGTTACAGTATTTTTGCACTATAATTTTTGTGTTGAAGGGAAATATTCTAACATGCATTCCAATGAGCATATATAGAGTCACAATTCGAGAAAAATCAGTAAATAACCATTGGAGTAATTGTAAAGTATATTAGTACCATTAATCTTAAACCATATTAATACCACGAGGGCATCTAATGTCTAGTAACCAATTTTCCTTGTAGGGGAAATTCATGGGAAGATTCAAGGAGGACGAGGGTTCTCTTGAAAGTTAAATATAGTTCAACATTGTAAAATTAGTTATATAATAATTAAAAAATATAAATGTTTTGATAAATTATTGGAACATGATGCATATCAAAAATAGTTTTAGACTTATTAGATATTATCATAGTAATATATTATAAAAGATGGAGCATTTTTTATTTTAAATCAAATTTACATTTTGATTAAAATTTTAAATAAATTTATAATAATAAAGAAAAATAATAGTTAAAATGTTATATGGTGAAAACTAGCTAGTGTAAATAGTACACATATAAGAAATGTATAGTATATTAAATTACAATATTATTAAATTATTATATTTTTATTATATTTTTTAATATACAATTATTATATTGTAATTAATACTATTTCTTTCTAAATTGAGATGACCTATTTTTTCTAATTACTAGTATGAATCTATTATATTTTCACTATTTTGTATTTGGTCGTTGTTTTATGGTTTCATTAAATTTTGAAAGGATAAATGAAATTTTTTGTAAATAGATTAATGAAAAATTGCAAGGATACACAAAAATTTCCAACTAAGAATATGCTATATGGCAAAGCCCATTGGTATTCAAATTGAAATATATCAAAGTCTATTTTTGTCTTTCTAGTTGGTTATAAACATGAATCAATTTCAATTTTTTGTTAACCCTAATTATTTTTAGAATATGAAACAAACATGGATTCTCAAAAAAGTATCAAATATCCAACCCAAAAGTTAGGAAATACCCAAACAAAATAATTGATACCCATTGAATACAATGAAACCAATTGAAACCCTTCACTCCTTCGTGATTGTATTTACATTAGCTATCTTATAAAAAAAACTTTTAAAAAGCACTAAAAAATAAAGCACTAATTTGATGGTCAACATTATTTATAATATATTATTTACCAATTTATTTGAAATTATACTCAAATGCCAATACCTAATTTATTTAAAAATCTCTCACACATAGATCTTATAGATTATGTAGTCTATCTTAAGTTTTTTTTTAAAAAAAATTCATATAATATTTCTAATTTTTGTATTATTTAATAAAATTAAAAATACTTAAACACAACAATACACAATTCTCAAAATCTTTATATAATTTCTTAAAATTAAAACTTTGATAACATGTTGATAAAATAAACTATAATATAAGTATTCAATGTTTTTAGTATCTACAAGGTCTCTCAGATGGCCCTACCACTTCTCATTTTGCTTCTCTACTTGTCTTGTTCCCTATGGTCTTTTTCTCACATAGACAATTTTGTTGAGATGGTATGTCCTGTCTGAGTTTGTTGCATCGTAGTTCCTTTCATCCAACTATGGAGGATTCTCAGCTTTAAAAACATTATGTTGGAGGCTGCATTATTGGTCATGTTTGATGATTTGGTTCCCTGTTAGCCACTTAAATGGGGCAGTGTGCTGGCTAGAGGCACAATAAATTATGTTTGGGTCTGCGGCGATGGTTTTGCCCGCTTAGCTTTAAAAAGAAAATATGAAGCTTTTGATTTGACTTGTGTGATTCTCAGATTGCTTGTCCCTCTGCTAGATTCTTACATGGTTTTCTTTGAAAAATCTTCTCTTTCTCAACACTGACCCTGGATGTGCTTTATGAAAGTGTCCTTCCCTCTGCTATGACTAATGTATAAATCTCATATGTTACTCTCTGAGATGTTTTGTTCAATTTTATATTTTAACAAGAGCTACCCATAAGGAAGCAACTCTTCTTATAAAAAAAAAAAAATTCTTAATTTCCACAACAATACCATAATATCTAGCTATGCAATACATTTAATCAGTCTAGTTATTAAATACTTTCAATTCCTACAACTTTCTGTTAGCTTACATAACAAAAAGTTGTGGAGAAAGATTAACCAAGGTAGGTTTGACCCCAACTAAATATGTTGTAAGCAATAAGAATATTAGAATAGCCAAAAATGAAAATTGGCCTCTAATTTACTAACATGGATCAATCTTAAGTAAATCATATCTATTTCTTTTACTCCAAAGAAGGGTTCATAGTAAATTGACAAGACTACTTTAAAATTTGATGATAAATAACCTACTAATATCAAAGACAAGTACCAATAGCTGAGGTGCATATCTTCTTCACCTTATGAGTTGCTCATGCACCCTACAGAACTTGCATTCATTCATAAAAAACACAAACAAGCTGCTTCTTCCTCTGTAAAAAAAATTCAAATATTGTATAACAAAGGTTCATAGGAGGAAGCATCCTGCAATACAAATCAAAACATAATTAAACTAATGTGACTACAAAAGAATCAAGTTACAAGGTATGCAAGGTGTACTTCACAACCCTTTTCTTTTGTAAAGGATGCACTGTTAAGATCCTGGTATCCTAATCAATTTATGCTTCCCTAATATAGTTTACAATGCAACAAGCTTGGACACGACCTGCCATCTCCACAAAAATTGTTTAGGCAAGAAAAAGGTCATAGGGAACAAGACAAGTAGATAAGCAAAATGAGAAGTGCCAAGGTGATGTGAGAGACCATGTAGATACTAAAAATCTTGAATACTTATATTATAGCATAATTTTTGTCCAAATCCTCTTGGTCTAGGCTGAAAAAACACAAAAAGAAATAACAGATTCACTGATTGGAGCGATAAAATTCCAGGCTCAATCATTTCTATTTATAGACATATTTACATTAAATGTAGAGAAGAATGTATATTATAATTAGGTGGCATATTACAATCGATGTTATTAATGGACAGTTGTAGGCGGCTGTGGACAGCTGTACAGTTGGCTGTGGATGGTTGTATTTGGTTGCACGTGAAGTTCATGACTTTAGCCTATAATTAATTTATGTTAACATCCCCCTTAAATTAGTTATTTTAACTATTCTAAGTATCCCCCCATAATCTAGAAAGGATGGGTCCTAGCCTAAAGCCTTGTTAGGTACCCATTTACAATAATTTATTCTAAATACAATGGTTTGAATTCACTCAAATCCCCCTTGAATGACAACTATGAGACAGTCATGTGACTGCTCATAAGCCTAAAATATTTCTAAGAAATACAAACTTAGTTTCACATAATGCCTTGGTAAATATATCAGCAATCTGGTCCTCTGTCTTGCAATATTGAAAATGAATCACCTATTTCTAGATGAGATACCTGATATAATGATGATAGACCTCAATATGTTTTGTCCGAGCATGAAATACTAGATTCTTGGACAATGAGATGGCACTTTGATTATCACAATGAAGTATAGAAGGTCCCGCGTGACGTTGCTTGAGCACTGATAGAATAGCTTGTAGCCAAGTTATTTCTTTAGCTTCTTCATTTGTTGTAGTATATTCAGCCTCTGTAGTGGTAGATCAATAGTAGATTGTTTCTTGCTACACCATGAAATAGGACCTGTACCAAGATAGACAATGTAACATGTAGTTGATTTGTGGTCATTTGCACACCCTGCCCAATCAGAATCTGAATATCCAATAAGTGGAAGATCTCCATGAGATGAATAATAGACACCCATTGTCAAAGTCCCTTGCACATATTGTAAGATTCTTTTTTCTTCTATCCAATGTGGGACCTTAGGGGAACTTAGAAATCTGGAAACCACACTAACTGCAAAAGAAATATCTGGTGGAGTGTGAGTTAAATACACAAGACTACCAACCAATTGTCTATAGAATGTAGGATCAACATCTTCTCCTTCCATATCTTTGCTTAACTTTAAACCTGGAGCAATTGGAGTAGACACACTTTTACAATCTTCCATCCTAAACTTTTTCAATAATTCTAGAGCATACTTGGTTTGAGAGAGATAAATGCCATCATCTTTCTGCCATACTTGTATACCAAGATCAGTCATCTTAAATGTATCTTGCAATTTTAACTTTATGTCACTAATTTGATTCATGCTATGTCCTCTAATAATAAGATTATCAACATAAAGTACAATGATTATGATGCCACCATCATCAAATTCCTTCACATACAAATTTGGATCATGAGAACTATTGTGGAATCCTTGAATTTGAAAATATTCATCAATTTTAGCATACCAAGCCCTTGGAGCTTATTTAAATCCATATAAAGACTTCCTTAATTTACAAACCAAGTGTTCTTGTCCCAGAATTTCAAATCCTTAGGGCTACGTCATATAGATTTCTTCATCAATTTCACCATTCAAAAATGCATTTTTAACATCCATTTGGTGAAGAGGCCACTTGAAATGTGTTGCCAATGCTGTAATAGTCCTGACAGTACTAATCTTTGCTACTGGGGCAAATGTTTCTGTGTAATCTATTCCCTCTTTTTGTGAATACCCTTTGGCCACTAGTCTTTCCTTATGCTTTTCAATACTTCCATCTGACTTGAACTTAGTCTTATACACCCATTTATTGTTAACCACATTCTTACCCTTTGGTAACTCCACTAATTCCCAAGTTTTATTCTTTATCAAAGAATCATACTCAATTTGCATAGCTTGTTTCCATTCATGTTGTCCCTTAGCCTCATCATATGTTTGAGGATCATTGGTCTTCGTTATGGTGGTCATTAATGTTAGAATACTTCAGGGACAACTGAGAGGGGGGGGGGGTGAATCAGTTGTCAGCAACTTCAACTCTTTTATACTTATTAATTCTATCTGATATAAATTAAATGCACATTCAGATAACACATTGCACAATACATTAATTTGATTATGGGGAAACCAAATGGTTAAAACCCCGGTGGGAATTAGTACCCACAAAGAACTACACTGTTTATAGTAATCCATGTTAAAAGAGATTTCAACCCTATTAGGAGTTGTACAATACAATGAAGTAGTATAGTTGACCTGGTTAAGGGTCGGACCCTGTTAGGAGTCTTTTATAATAACCCTATTAGGGGTGGTGGACTCACTGTCCAAGGACTCAGTGTCCAAGTGGTGAAGGCTACAACCTTCTGGATAAATGATACACACTATATCAACAAGATGAACTGTTGTATGTGACACTACTTGTCTGATCAGTTCCTTTTATGTGCCAACACTTTAACCTCTTGTAAATAAATATAACAATCTAATTTTAATTATGAATGCTTCAACATAAACATCTATAATATCAACATATGATATATATAGCTCTGTTGTATCAACACGCTGCTCTGCTAGTCAATCTCAGGCTTTCGTAACTCTTCTTATCACAAATGACCTTGTATAAATATATACACCAAGTATGATATCATGGGACCTATTAGACCACTCTTCATAACATCTTTGTCATCTCTAATAAGGGCGCAAGCATAATTACAACCGCGCAAGTCAATGTTGAACAGACGCGTCGCTTCACTAAGTCAGCTTCACCAAATTGGCCATAACATTGCAATCTTCTTGAAACATGTTTGGTGCATTTAGATTAATATCAAAAACACATAGATCATCATGAATATACACACGTATATCCGGAAGATATGCGCAACTCGATCAACATGTTACATACGTCGGCCTTAAACCGTTATTCCTCCAGAGCTGTAATCGTCAATAATAGAATTACATAACTTTACTGAAACTTCATATCTGGGTCTGCGTGTATTAACATAGCATAGTAAACATGTCAAAAACATGTATCTATCCATGTTGGTCTTCATGACATCATATGGATAAGTACATACAGAAGTACTACTGTGTATTATATGTTGTCATTAATGACAAACATACAATCAACTGTTTAGAATCAAATCTCTGACAATCTCGCCCTTTGGCATTAATGGAAACATATGATATAAAAACAACTTCTGTTCATGGTGTCTTCTTTCTAATACAATCTTCTCAATATCCTCAACAAAGATTCATCTACACTACTGCAGTTTCATGTACTATGTATTCTCTGAATACTCCCCCACTGTCATACTTCCCTACTATGTTCCTTTACTCCCCCATAGTATAAGCTCCTTGTATGTGTTCCTTGTTTGTCTTGTTTTTACTGGTACATACTCCCCCATTGACATCAATGGAAAAGGGTGCCACAAACTATTAAGCTCCGGTACTACTCCAGAAGTAGAGTAGTCAACCATTCATCAGTCACACTGGAATGATGTTCTTGCTGCTTTCTTTAATCAAACTTAGGAGAGGAAATGACTCCCAACTTCTCCCTTAGATACTCAAAAGTTTCCTTTGCTAAAGGCTTCATAAAAATATCTGCTAAGTGATCTTTTGTGCATACATAGTCCAATGTAACTTCCTCATCTGCAACTTTTTCTCTCAGAAAATGGTACTTGATCTCTATGTGTTTTGTCTTTGCGTGCATTATAGGATTCTTAGACATGTTAATAGTACTGGTGTTATCACAATGAATAACAATAGGATAGTCAACCTGATTACCAAAGTCTTTAACCATCTGTTTGATCCAAATAATTGTTGTATAGTTCAGTGTTGCTGCAACATATTCTGCTTCTATTGTTGACTGAGAAATACAATTTTGCTTCTTTCTTGTCCAAGATACCAATCTTTCTCCAAGAAATACTGCTCCTCCTGAAGTGCTCTTTCTGTCATCAATACAAACTACCCAATCTACATCAGTATACACATGAAGTTGTCTATTCTCTGATTTAGGATACCATAAACCATAGTCTATAGTTCCCTTGAGATATCTGAATATCCTTTTGACTGCCATTAAGTGATTATGCTTGGGTTCAGCTTTAAATCTTCCAACAATTCCAACTACATTAGATATGTCAGTTCTTGATTGAGTTAGATAAATAAGTTTTCCAATCATATATTTATACAATGTTTTATCAAATGTTGTGGAATCATCATCTTTTGAAAGTTTACTTCCTATGATCATAGGAGTGCATACTGGCTTGCAATCCTCCATCTTCAAGGTTTTCAATATTTCCTTCACATATTTGGACTAATTAATGAATATTCCTTTATCTATTTTCTTTACATTTAATCCCAAAAAGTATTTTATAGGACCAATCATACTCATTTCAAATTCATTCTGCATTTATTTTGCAAATGCTTTACCGAGCTTGTCATTACCTCCAAAGATAATGTCATCAACAAATATGGAAAATATTAGTAATCCATCTGGTGTTTCTCTTGTGAACAAGTTGCAATCTGCTACTCCTTTCTTGAATCCAATCTTAGTGAGATAACCATCTAATCTCTCATACCACACTCTTGGGGCCTGCGTGAGTCCATAGAGTGCTTTCTTCAGTCTGCATACCATGTCTAGTCTATCTGAAAGGTTGAATCCTTCAGGCCGTTCTATGTAGACTTCTTCTTTTAAGTCACCATTCAAAAAGGCTGATTTGACATCCATTTGATAAAATTTAAAATCTTTTATTGTTGCATATGCCAAAAACAATTTTATGGCTTCTAGTATGCTCACAGGGGAAAATGTATTAGTGTAGTCTATTCCTTCTTTCTGCGCATATCCTTTACATACTAATCTTTCTTTGTTCCTTATTACTGTACCTTCTTCATTCATTTTGTTTCTGAAAATCCACTTTGTTTCAATCACATT
The DNA here is from genome assembly GCA_018584345.1 of Thuja plicata. Lineage (NCBI taxonomy): Eukaryota > Viridiplantae > Streptophyta > Pinopsida > Cupressales > Cupressaceae > Thuja > Thuja plicata. Next base: position 10,430 of record MU225258.1, on the reverse strand, counting down.
TTTATCACTTGGTCTAGGAACCAATTCCCATGTGTCATTCTTGATTATCTGATCTAGTTCTTCTTTCATTGCAATTTTCCAATCAGAATCATTACAAGCATCTTCAACACTTAAAGGTTCAATTTGTGAAAGTAAACATACCTCTTCATCTACTGTTAGATTCTTTGCTTTTGATCTAGTCAAAACACTATTGCTCTGATCTCCAATGATATCATTTTTAGAGTGGTATCTGGATGTAAATTTGGGAACCTTAGGTGTGACTTCTTCCTCTGTAATCTATTGTTCTTCATTGCTTGAATCAAGGTCATTTCATGAGACATCAATGCAATCAAAGATTTCTTCAATCATAGTATCTCTACTGTTAGGTCTGGGTTCTTCTTCAATCAAAGGTGCATATTCACAGTACCTCTCTTGAATCATAAACTTCTCATCAATCTTAACATGTATGCTTTCAATTATCCTTTTTAATCTTAAATTGAAACATCTGTAAGCTTTGCTTTTTGTAGAGTAACCAAGAAAAATACCTTCATCACTTCTAGCATCAAACTTACCAACACTGTTATCTCTCTGAAATATTTTACTATGGAAACATTACCAAACCAAAGTTCATAGGGTGTCTTGTCCATGTGTGGTCTCAATTGTGTTCTTTTGATAGTATACACTGATGTGTTCATTGCATCTCTCCAATAGGTGTGCCACTTTTCCTTCAATAATCATGGTGTGCATTGTATCAAATATAATCTTGTTTCTCATTTCTTCAATTCCATTTTGCTGAGGTGTTCTAGGGGCACTCAACTGTCTCTTTATTCCATGTTCTTCACAGTAGTCATAAAACTGGTCAAAGGTGAATTCTCCTCCTCTATCTGATCTTAAACATTTCAATTTTAGTCCAGATTCATTCTCAACCTTAGTTTTGAATATTTTGAACTTCTCAAAGGCTTTTGATTTCTCTTTTAAGAATGCAACCCACATCATCCTAGAAAAATCATCAACAAACAAAATAAAGTACCTTTCACCATAGTATGATCTTGTTTGAGTAGGACCGCATAAGTCTGTATGCATTAAGTCCAACTTGTTTTCAACTGAGGTCTGCTTGCTTCTGAAGGAACTCCTTACATGTTTACCCATAACACATTCCCTGCAAATTGTGTCAATTGGTCTTGCAATGCTTGGTAGGTCTCTAACTGCCTTGACATTACTGATCTTTACTATATTATCAAAGTTGATATGACAAAGTCTCTTGTGCCATAACCAAATGTCATCCACTTTTGCAACAAAACAACTTACATCAGACTTAAGCTGAAAAACATTACCTTTTTTTTTGGAGCCTGATGCAATCATGTCTCCATCCTTGTTGCTAATAATGCACTTGTTGTCTTTGAACTCCAGATGATAGCCTTTGTCAAGTAGTTGTCCAACACTCAGCAAGTTATGATGTAATCCATCAACATATGGAACCTCTTCCTATGATAGGTTTAGGAGTGTTATCTCCAAATATAACCATACCACCTTTGTATTTTTCTAGATGAAAAAATCTATTTTTGTCACCTGTCATGTGGTGTGAGCATCCACTGTCAATGATCCAATCAGTTCTGACATCTGCTTTGGAAATTAAGGCTAATTCATGATCTTCTTCTTTATCTGCAATGTCCATAGCTTTGAGAAACCTTTCCATGTCTTTAAGGGAAATGAATCCAATTTCATCTTCTCCTGAATCTTCATCAGTTACACCTTCTTCAGCATGGTAGCATTCTTTTCTATACTTAGGTTTGTAATCAGATCTGAATTTCTTGACTCTTGTGGGACACTTAGATGAAAAGTGACCAATCTTATTACATGAAAAACACTTGAATGGAAGTTGTCATTCATACTTTCCTTTTCCTTTCTTTTCTCTTTTAGCAATCATGGAAATTATCTATTCTAGTTCTTCATCATTTTCTTCATTCTCATTATGACTAGAGATGTGTGAGGATTTCTTACCGTGGATTGAAGCTTTGAAGGTTGTTTCATTCTTGGGCTCAGTCTTCAATCTTGATATCTCAAATGCAGAAAGTTTGTTGATCAAAGTCTCTCTATTAAAGTCTTGTGAAAATTGCATAGTTTCTTCTAGAATACTGATCTTGTTTTCATAGTCTAATGTCAAGGTGGTTAATAACTTATCCATTATATCTTCTTCTAATATTTCTCCTCCATTGTTTCTGATTCCAGATACTGCTTCATTTATCCTCTGATTATAAGCTCTAATGTTCTCTTCAGGCAACATCTCAAGGCTGTTGTATTTCTTCTTCCATGTCTTCCTACGTGCATTCTTTGCTTGAACATCTCCTTCAAACATATCTTCTAAATACTTCCATATGATATATGCTCTGTCAATCTTCTTGATTTTTGAAAATTCACTGTCAAATAAGTCGCTGATTAGGGCTTCTTTGGCAATTGCATTATTGGTAAATGTTTCCTTCTATCTTCTGGTAGCATCATCCTTTGCAAGGTCTTTTAGAGATGGAATTACAACCTCTTGTGTAGCAATCTCAAAGATCTCAAATCCAATGCAATGTAGATGTGTTATCATTATGTTCTTCCAATCCAAATAGTTCTCTCCATCAAACTTAGGGCTGTCTTTTCTGAAGTATGCCATCTTGATCTACCTTAAGCTGTTAGGCTTCTTCTCCAAGGCACTTGGCTCTGATACCAATTGTTAGAATACTTCAAGGACAACTGAGAGGGGGGGGGGGGGGGGGGGGGTGAATCAGTTTTCAGCAACTTCAACTCTTTTATACTTATTAATTATTTCTTATATAAATTAAATGCACATTCAGATAACACATTGCACAACACATCAATTTGATTATGGGGAAACCAAATGGTAAAAACCCCAGTGGGAAGTAGTACTCACAAAGAACTATACTGTTTATAGTAATCCCTGTTAAAAGATATTTCAACCCTGTTAGGAGTTGTAAAATACAATGCAGTAGTATAGTTGACCTGGTTAAGGGTCGGACCCTATTAGAGGTCTTTTATAATAACCCTATTAGGGGTGGTGGACTCATTGCCTAGGCTCACTACCCAAATATGAAGGCTACAACCCTCTGAATGTTGATATGCACTATATCAAAAATGAACTGTTGTAGTGACACTATTGTCTGATCAATTCTGTGTATGCGTGGATGCTATTACTCCTTCAAAGAGCTATATCATCTTTTGACTTCATTATACTGTCCCTTTGTAACATCTTCTTACACAAAAATCAACACTTTTAACATAACAATATATTACATACTTATATCTTTACAAACAAATAGGCGTGACCCAAAACATAAAACTTAGTCGGCCTCTTAACAAAATATACAACACTTCCGAACAAGTCAGCTCAAGTGTGTTTACAAAAAAATTAAATACATCATAACAAACTTATAAATAAAGACGCTTAGCCTTAGCATCACAAAATAATACACATTGATCAAAACAGTAGTTGGCTTCTGTGCTCTATATTCTGGACTGTTTCCTAGACTGCAGTGTACTAATCTGTCTGTATCTTTTCTGTACCTTGCGCATTTGGATCTTTCATGTATATACATCATAGAGTATATATCTAAGCATGCATGCTCTGGTGTGCTCTCTAACATGTGCACTGATGTGCTGATCACTGTATCTTTTTGTCTGCTCTATATTATGTACTTAGTCATTTTATCTGCTAAGTTATCTTTGACATAAACTTAGTATGACTTTGTTACCATGATTGACAACACAAAATAAGCCATGCTTCCTCAGGAAGTCAAATTTCCAACAATCTCCCTCTTTGTCATTTATGGCAACAAAGGAATGTGGCTAAGTTACTCAAAATGACTTCATTCAAAATTGACTGTATATCATAACTTAATGATATATACATATATACTACTCCACATATACACATTCTATACTACTCCCCCTTTGACATGAATGAAAAAGGTGTGCAAAAAACTATAAGTCTTCATACTTACTCCATATATACATCAGGGTACACAACATGAAGAGACTGAATCTCTTTCTGCCAGAATGCTTTCATTGCTTCCATTGTTTGGAGGCTGCAACCTTTTGGATAAATAATACACACTGTATCAACAAGATGAACTGTTGTATGTGACACTGCTTGTCTGATCAGTTCCTTTTATGCGCCGATGCTTTAACCTCTTGTAAAGAAATATAACAATCTAATATGAATTCTAAATGCTTCAACATAAGCATCTATAATATCAACATATGATATATATAGCTCTGCTGTATCAACACTCTGCTCTGCTTGTCAATCTCTAGCTTTCGCAACTCTTCTTATCACAAATTACCTTGTATAAATATATACACCAAGTATGAGATCATGGGACCTGTTAGACCACTCTTCATAACATCTTTTTTGGCTCTACTAAGCGCGCAAGTATAATTACAACCACGCAAGTCAATGCTTAACAGACGCGTCGCTTCACTAAGTCGGCTTCACCAAATTGGCCATAACATTGCAATCTTCTTGCAACACATTTGGCACATTTAGATTAATATCAAAAACTCATAGCTCATCATGAATATACACACACATATCCTGAAGATAGGTGCAACTTGATCAACATGTTACATATGTCGGCCTTAAACCATTATTCCTCTAGAGTTGTAACCGTCAATAATAGAATTACATAACTTTACTGAAACTTCATATCTAGGTCTGTGTGTATGAACATAGCATAGTAAACATGTCGAAAACAACTATCTATCCACGCCGGTCTTCATGACATCATATGGATAATTACATATAGAAGTACTGCTATGTATTATATGTTGTCATCAATGACAAACATACAATCAACTATTCAGAATCAAATCTCCAACAATTAAAGCATAATTAATTTGTTGAGTCCTTTGATAAATATCTTGAATACTCTTGATCTTTGGAGGAGGACTAGATTCCTCGGTTATGTTAAAGATTTCCTTATAACTCTTACAAGTTTCAAAATCATTGGAAGACTCATGATTATCTATGGCCACTTGTGGAATGGGAGAGAATTTTTTCATATCATCAAACCCTCCATTAAACTTAACATCCCTACTTGTAAACACATCTTCCACACTAGGATCATATAACCTATATCCTTTCCTTTGATCATCATACCCCACAAAGATGCACTTAACACTTTTCTTATCAAATTTCCTTTCTCTAATTTCATCTGGAATATGAGCATATGCTTCACATCCAAACACTCTAAAATACTTAACATTTGGCTTCCTCCCACTCCATGCTTCTTCGGGAGTAATTTTTTGCAAACAACTTGTGGGAGATCTATTTAAAACATGAGATGTGGTATTAATATCCTCAGCCCATAGAAACAAAGGAATATCCTTGGATTGTATCATACAATGTGCCATTTCTACTAAAGTCCTATTCTTCCTTTCAGCAACACCATTTTGTTGAGGAGTATATCTAACAGTCATTTCCCTCTTGATTCCATGATACTCACAAAAAGATTTGAACTTGTTATTCACATATTCTCCACCATTATTAGTTCTTATTCGCTTGATCTT
>MU225257.1:68515-87633 GCA_018584345.1 Thuja plicata | reverse complement strand
AAGGAGTAGAGAGAAACAATAGAAGCTTCAAGCATCGAAGGGTTTGCATTCGTTTGTCTTCCTTTCTCTTGTTTGTACATTTTATTGCTCATGTTTCTGTTATTCATTTAGTAGTTATTGCGTACTTAATTTGCATTCACTTGTGAACCTTTGCTACTAACCCCTGCCCTTGGAAAGCTGTGGGAACCCGGAGAGAGAGGCGTACATAAACTAAAATTGGCCTTAGGATTTCTCTCTCATCTCATTATGCAAATCTTATTGAAGCAATCTTTTATGAGCCAAATTTTATATATTACACTAACATAGTCTCTTTTTAATCATGTTCTATACATCTGCACTCTTTCAATCTATCTTGCAATCTAAACATGCCAAAATAGTTTCAATGAATAACAATTCCATGTATTTTGTTAACATTCTTTGCACAAGGCTCCATGCTCAGTGATATGCCTTGAATGTGTGTAAGATACCTCTATCATGACAGTGATTTTGATCTTTGCTGCTCTAATAACAACTCTGCCAACAGTGCCTTCTTATTATCTTAATGCCTCAAAATCTTCACAAACTTGTCAACATGTCTCATGTATGACTTCTACCAGTAGGAAAGAAAATATTAGATCACAACCCCATCGTGAGAATCACAGAAACCACAATATTCTTTTATCTTACGAGAAGAGTTATAGTTGAAGTAAAACACCACTCCCTTTTAATGCATTCACCATTAATCTCAGGATTTTAGAACAGATGGAAATTTGTAAAGATAACATATGCCAGATAACTGCAGCTTGAATTCTACAACAAGCCAATAATGATGTTTGCAATGATTTTAGAAGCCACGATACAAGTGTTGGTCAATTCCTATGGAAGTCGTTGTAAGTTTTAAAATGCCATTCCTCCTTGAAAAATCATGTTTATGCCTTGGACGGATTTTGAAGTGATCATTGCATAAGATGAAGTCTTGGATGGGTTTAAAATCCCAAACCGCAACCCTAAATCCATAGTCACCAAATTTACATAAGGCGTGACAAGCATAAAATGCTTATAACACTCGAAGGATTTTGAGAAAGCTCTTACATATCGCGAGCTTTTCATACATAAGCTTTTTCATATGTAAACACCTTCAAAAGTGCCACCTAGCCTTAATGAACACTAACTAGCAATGAGGTAACCACCATGCGGTTCTTTGGGATGCATTCCCTATGAAAATCAACGCCCTCATTGATATAGCTACCGATGGGTTACAAGGAGACACACATCATATAATATGCCCCTTAAACTATCGATAGGTTTTAGAAAATCATTTGCATATGAAGATGATGCTTTTATAAATCATAGAAGGCTTCAAGAAAGCCTTTTGGCATATGTTTTACATCTCAAAAATGATATGCAAACAATGCAAAATACGCCACCATTCACTTAAAGAGAAAAATGTATTTTAAAAGACCTTTACATATACATTACTACTAAAAATGATATGCAAAGTAGTTTAAAATATGTCTCCCTCTGTTTTTAATAAAAATTACGGCTTTGCATTTGAAAACACATGCATATTCATTGAAAAATGATGCCTCGTCTTTTTTTTTAAAAAAATGGCTAACATATTAAAATGCATATTATATGCATATGTGATGAAAAGATAAAGAAAAAGTGGTCCAATAAACTTAAAGTCATCGAGCTTTTTAATAGCTTAACATTGCACATTACATATAATATGTGATATATAAAATAAATAATAGTTTACATAATATATATTACATATAAATAATTTTAGAATGATAAGTGTTTCAAAATTAAATCATCATTGTACAATTATTTATATACATTATACTAAATATATATTTATTTAAATAAGTGTCTTAATTTATTTGTGAAAAATAATTAGAGCTTAAAGCCATGTCGAATTTAATCAGAATCACGATTAAATTTTCGTAGTGTTGTCTTAATTTTGTAAATTCAAAATTACACACAACACATAAATAAGGTTTGTGAAACTTTTTACTACCGAAATCATGTTGAGTTTCGTCTATACTTGCAATCATATAAAAAATCTATGAAAGTACTTAATCCAAATATGGACATCCCTGGAAGTATGAGTACGACACAATTTGTGAAGTCTATTTTATGTGATAAATAAGAAGATTCAGATGAGTTCAATGTACAATGCATAAAAAATGCATGTGTTGATTATGGATATTTGCAAAAATTTCTATGACAAATTGAGAATATTGATGTTACAACAAATTTTTTTTGGAAGAGATTTGAATATGAGACATACCGAACTAAGACAAGAGATTAATCCAAAAAAAATCCATTGAAGGAGAGCAAATTTCCCTACCTTGAATTTATGAATAGATTCTATACTATGATTTATCCACATATTGAACATTGTCATAGTGCATGATGGAAAGCTAAACAGTTTCGCGATTTGAAAAATTATTTTCCACCTGGTTGTATTCTTTCAATTGTAGATTTCTTTGAGAACTATACCTTTGTCCCTCAATCGCCAATTCATGCTCAATATTATCATTTTGGTCAAGTAGAAATATTTGTGCAAGTGACTATAGACACACACAATTTAATTTGGATGGTTTAGAAAGTAATGATCCAAATGATCGCATTATCATCAAGGAGTTCTATTAATATATCAGCGATGATAAGGTTCATGACAGGAGCTATGCAACACACTGTTTTAGAATGTTTTTTGAGGGTCTTGAGAATCATGGGATACATGCTTCACAACACTGGATTTGGTCTGATGGTTGTGCGTACATAAATATTGAAATTGATTTTCATTCTCATTTTTAAGTTATTATTTACTTTAAAGCTAATTACAGAGCACATACATGTGTATATATTTAAATTCTTGATTTACATATTTTTGTAATTGGTTTTGGTTTGATTTGTAATTAGAGGACAATTTAAGTCTGCCAAAACCTTTAATTGGCTATCCATGCAACATGCAAGATGTGACGTTAAGTTTCTGTGAACATTTTTGAAAGTTGACATGGGAAAGGAGAGCATGATGGAGTAGAAGCATGTGTGAAGCAAGCACTTCACCAACATGAACTTGCAGGTACAAATAGTGTGAATACATAACGTTTATAACATATATTTCTTAATTTAATTTGCACAAGGTAGATATATTTGGAGCTTCTTTTTTTTCTTTAAACTGGTAGTTAGATATTTATTATTTAGGTAATAGCTCATATACAATTCAAAGGAAATTGTTGAATGGTGCCGAAGTCATTTTGCTAGTCGTGACACAACAGAAAACAAACATTATTGTTGGGAAGTCAAAGGTAAAATCTTATGTTTTTTGGAAATATATGATGTGCGTAGTGACTGAGGGGGGGGGGGGGGGGGGGAATNGGGGGGGGGGGGTTGAATCAGGAACCAATAAAACTTAAACCTTTTAATCCACAATTAGATTGACTTATTTGTTTGCATGCATAGAACTTCAAAGAAAAAATTCATACACAACACATAACACAATATTTGGTTACCCAGAAACCTTCCAAAAGAAAGTAAAGATGGGGTGAGGATGATACCCACAAGATTTAGTACTGCAGTATAAATTTAGCCTATTAGAGCTTACAATGACCACTTCCGATGGTATTCCCTGTTAGGAGCATAGAAAGGACTGTTAAGTCCACCTTGTTAAAGGATTTTGTACAATACAATAAGTAATGCAACTTTGCTAAGAGATTTAAAGAAGGGACTGTTAGGTCCACCTTGTTAAAGGATTTTTTCTGATCCACCTGTGAGAATGAATCAGTTAATGATCTGCTTTGTGCAACTGTGATTGTTGAATAAGATCCTTCTGAATATAACTGCTCACCTGAATGTGATAGATGAGACTCTTATGTCCTAAATACTTCTACTCTTAATCAAACTGCCATTTGCATGCCTTTACACTTATGCATACATTCTTACTTTTTATTTTCTTTTTACATACACATTGGATAAAACAAACTATCTTACATATATATCTTTATCCAACAAATAACTCTGTAAGTCATCTTGCAATAAACAAAATTATATTTAACAATATATGTAAGGTTGACTTCAAACTATCACTCGGGTCCAGAAGTCTACTTAGGTGATAAACTATCACTTGGGCGATACTTTAAATCACTCGGGTCATACTGATTACTTAGGCAATGGTGATCACTCAGGCAATGTTGATCACTCGGGCAATGCTGATCATTTAGGACTTTGCATAATGTTTCCTAGCTCGGTCGACACTAGTTGACTAAGTGTTTTGACACTAATTGACAATATGTCTTGCCATAAGGTCTACAATCTCCCCCTTTGGCATTAGTGACAAAAACACTTATCATTGAATTCTGTGTCTGTTATGTCAAAACTCTCCCTTACTATCTGCTCGGGTTTTGACACTTCTTCTACTGCCCAGGTCCAACTGACTCTGTTTTTGTGCTTTTCCAAAAAAAAATTATAAAGTATATTTTCTACATTCTTCCACTGTACATGTGTTTCCTCAATGATATTTCCCCTTAGTTACAATATAATGATATTTCCCCCTTGTTTTTGACAAAAAATGCCAAAAGTGATATTTACAAGGTTATTCCAAAGTAGGATAGGAAATCACTATGTACCTTCAAAATATGAGACAAAGTGTTGTCCCAATTGTCCTATAGCACCTTCATGATGTGCAATTCAACTTGTAGCTCTGCAGACAACTCTATCATTAGTTCAAAAACTGAGAAATTGTTGTCATGGATGAGTGTTTTAGCATGTGTTATGTGTTTCTGCATTCCATCCATGTGTGGTAGAAGTTGGCTCTGGATTGTTGTAAGTGATTCTCTTGTCCTTGCTTCTTCTCTCAATAATTTAGCCTGAAGATCAGTAAGATACTTGATCTTCATGAAGTGAGCGAAACTGGTGCTCGGGTCAAGTGTTAACTGCCTTGCACTTTCCTTCATGTCTGCATCAATCTTCACTATCTTATTCTTGATCTCCATAGTAAAGTTAGAGGTGTCACTCAACTTTACAAATAGTGCTATCACATTTTTCACAGTGGTTTCTAGAGTGCTGATGATATTTGTAAGTTGCACCTAGTCAATTACAATCTTCTTTGCAATGTTTTCTAGAACCTTGTTCTCAAATTTCTTCTTTGCCTTCTCAAGTAACTTCTCTTGACCATTCATATCTGTGTTGAACTTGTGGACAATGTCAACAAGTTGATCCATTATTGAGTCACTCTCATTGAATTCAATATGCAATGCATCTACAAATATACTTTTGACATCTTCAACTACTTTATTCCTTTATCTTTCCTTTTAGAGCTTTTGTTGTGTAGCTCCTTTCTTCCACAGTTCTCCTAGAATATCCATTTTCTCTACAGATAAGCTGGATAGATCCCAATTTGGAATTACAATTTCTTTATCAAGATCTATCTCATCAATAATTACTACTTTTTCTTTTCCTTGTGTCCTAGGACTCGGTGAAGGAACCATTTCTTTTCCTTTACCTTCCTCATCCTTTTCTTTAGTATTTATTCCAATTAGGTCATTGAACTTTACAGTACTAATTTTTGAATCAATGTTAACTGATGAATCAATACTAGCTAAGAAATATCTACCTTGTCTTTTCGTAACTTGGGTGTTCTTGGCTCAGTAGTAAGTGGAGTCTGTTGCTTAGGAACTACATGTTCATATGTGGATTCTGCAACCTTGTCCTTGCTCAGATGTACTATATTCTAGATAGGATATTGGGGTAATGATTCCATTACCTCATCTGCAATCCGCTCAGCATTGGACTCCTCAATGGTCTATACCTTAGGTAATGCATCATCATTTACCTATTTAGGAGGGTTTGTACTCGGTACTTCTGCCTCATTATCATCTTTCATCTCAAATATTGATTTCCACACTAATGTGGCACACTGGACTATATCTTCTACGTTCTTGTTCAATATTTGGAATGCTCTGAATCTGGGAGTGTGATTATTTTGATATCTACTCAAGGCCTCTTTTACTTCTTTGCCCTTCATTGTAGGCATAAATTTCTTCAATGTCCGTTCCTTATGTCCATTTCAGTTTGGATTGCATTGTTCCAGGGAATGGAGATTGCCTTGAATAGGTCTTCAGTCATATAATTCTTCAGCTCAGAGAGGTCATATTTCAAATTTCCCATCTTCTCCACCACTGCTTCTTCAATCTTTTTCTTCTCTTCCTTGGCTCTAGAAGCATAATTCAGTGACTTCAGAGAACTCATAGCTCTTCCTTCTTTTAGTGCTTCAATCTTCTAGTCAAGTGTGGGTGTTGGTTTAGTGAAAACCACACTATCATCTTCTTCATCATCATCCTCATCATCACTCATTATAAGTTTTCTCCTTGATCTCCTCAAGGTGACAACAGGGGTAGTGCCTTTTTCCTTTTTCTGTTTGGGTGTTGCCTTCCTCTTCTTCTATGGAGGTTCAATATTAGTTTCTTCCTTTTCATCTTCAGATTAAACATCCTCTGTTTTAACTGTATCCTCTTTACTTTCAGAGATGGCAGAAGAGCCAGAAGTCTTGCCATACTTCTTATTGAATGTATGAAGTCTCTTCCTTCCTCTTTTCAATATCTTGGAAATCTCAATCTCCAAAGATATCTTTCTCTTTTCTTCCTCATATGTTCCAAAGTAAGGTGCCTTTGGATTGGTAGGTTCATTTACAAGAGCCTCTATGATATCTTTTGTGTCATCGTTTTTAACTTCATATGGCAGGGCTTTTGCCCATGCAACCCTAGGCTTTACTGCTTGTATGTACACCTTATCACAATCAACTAGAAAACACATTTCATTTTTGTAATTCTCAACTAGTTGTTTGGGAATTATGAACCTATTCTTCATCTTCTGTTTGAAACTCTCAAAATATCCATCCATAATGTTATCAAAGTTATCTCTTAGCTCAGCTATGAACTCATTAATCTGATGGATTATTGGTCTATCTTTCTTCCATGCTACTGTTCCTTTGGAGGGAAAGAACTTCTCAATATAAAATGGTATGCAGATTATAAGAGAACCAAACTTACATGAATTGGATTTGGATACTTGGATGCTTTCCATATTCTTTCTCAACTGGATGAGCTATAATCTTGCTAGGTCGAATACTAGATTCTTCTTCACCACTTTGTATGCTAGGTCAATAGCTTTGCATGGAACACTATTGGGTCTGCTAGAACTATATATCTTGTGGGCTATAACATGAATACCAAATTTCAATTCCATATCAGTTACTCCATTAAGTCTCATGCTTCTGCCATCCCACTAGGAAAGAGTTAACTCAGCTAGGCCATCCCGAGCTAGGGTTTTAGTAGCTTTTGGCTTATCTAGCATCAAGAACCCAGTTACATGGTGAATTATCTACTTCGTGATCAACACAGGATGTTCCAACCATAGTTGCATGTCGTGGACACAACTAAGAACATATCTCATCCATTTTGTCTGGAAATCCCTCGGCATGTGTATGATGTGTGTCAAACCCTTGGTTTCAAGGTGCTTATGTTTGGGCATCATAATCCCATTTGCACATAATTCATAATATGATTAATTCATCTTAATAGTTCCAATCTCCTATATATTGCAGTGATAGAAGCTTCGGATGTCGTTAACCAGTAACACTCTCGGAGGAATCAGGGAATGAGCTCCCATCGGGTCTATCTCCTTTGCAACTCCCAGATGAAGCTTAAACATAGGAGGATCAAAAATTGCATTCCTTACGAACATCTCAGAACCTTTCTTGACCTTGCTTCTGGAAGTGGATGCCATATCTATTCGAACAAAATGACCAAACTTTGCTTTCAATCTCAAATTTGGACTGAATGGCTAAGGGCTCTAAATTAATTCGTAAACTGAAAGCTTTGTAAGCAATAATCTTTACAATCCTTCATTTATAAGAGATTTTCAATCATTAGAATATCTCATTAAATGCTCCATACATAGTAGTTGGCATGACTTGGGTGTTTTCTCAGATTCACTCAGAAACTCGGGTGAGACCAAATTTCCAACTATCAATATTGCCTAACTCAGCTTGATTAAGCTAGAGTAACTCTGGTGTAACTAACATTCTGACTCAGGTAGAACTATAACATGTCCTCATGCATCAATATGTGGATTTGGACTGTTTAGCTTATCTAGAATTGATGTAGGATGGTTTGTATTATACAGTTCCAGTCATCTCCTTACATTCCTATTCCATAATGGTAGATCCACCCAGTTAACTATTTAGGGTGTCATTAGATCCTTCATTGCTTTGATCTGGATTATCTGAGGATTTCCTTACCCATTGCTTTCTCATCTGAGTTCTAGTTTTTGAGAATTTGGCTTTATAATTCTCAAAACTAGTATCAACTTTTTCTCTGTTCATACAGTTCTTACTTAGATGACCGAGTTGCTTGCACACATAACATCTCTTAGTAGGATCCTTTTTTATGAAGTGAGTATTCATACAATTTGCACCAATGTGTCCATATTCACCACAATGACAACATTTGTACCATGTGTTGTAATCCCAACCAAAAATTGCCTTGGATAATTGTTCAGCGGGATTCCACTTCTTAGTTCTGCACTTGGAAGATCTATGACCTTGTTTGTTGCACTTGTAGCATTTTCCTTCAAACTTAGGTTTCTCTTTGAATTCACTTTCTCTAAGTCCATGTTTGTTACAATTGTAGCATTTACCATTAAATTTTGACTTTCTGTTGCTCCAACATTTATTTGATGTGTACCCTAACTTACCACAATGATTACGTGTAGGTTTGTTGTTCCTTTGAGCTCCTTGTTGTGAGGATTCACCTTGTTCAGTATAACCTAATCCAGTCTATCCATGATGTCTGAATTCTGTTTCCTGATCCATGCTAGTTTGTGAATTCATCATACTTTCAATTATTTGTTTTTCAGAATTGAGATCATTCTGCAGTATTTCATTTTTTGTTCTTAGATTGTCTACTTCCTGTGTTGCATTGTTGAGTTGACTTACCAAATCATCTTGCTAAAGCAACAAGTGTTGGATTTCATTTTATTTTTCTTCTAATCTTGTACTCAGTAGTCTTGTATCTTCTTGTGCTATATTTCTGTCATCTTCTGCTTTGTTCTTTAGTTCCATGACTTCACATAATCTGATTGAGTGAATTTCATGTTCTCTCTTCAACTTTCTGACTTCTTCATGTAAAGCAAGATTCTTTGTAAGTAAGTCTTCAATGGCTTCTTCAGAAATTTTGTCCCTGCAAAAGTCTTCAATTCTTTCTTCTATATAGTTCTTGTCATTCATCTATACTGCTATTTCTTTTCTTCTTTTTAGGGAAATAGAGAGTCGCTCCTTAAGTTTCATGATCTGATCCATGGCCACTTTAGGATCTATCTTTTCATTCTTGATGGCTTTCTCTATTCGGTATGTTTCCATAGCCTCTAATCTTTTCTTAAGTTTTTAAACTCCTGATAAGAGAACCACTGCTCTAATACCAATTCTTGGAAATATATGATGTGCCCAATGGCTGAGAGGGGGGGGTTGAATCAGGAACCAATAAAACTTAATCCTTTTAATCTACAATTAGATTGACTTATTTGTTTGCATGCATAGAACTTGAAAGTAAAGATTCATACACAACACATAACACAATATTTGGTTACTCATAAACCTTCCAAAAGAAAGTAAAATTGGGGTGGGGATGATACCCACAAGATTTAGTATTGCAGTATAAATTTAGCTTGTTAGAGCTTACAATGACCACTTTTGATGGTCTGCCCTGTTAGGAGCATAGAAAGGACTGTTAAGTCCACCTTGTTAAAGGATTTTGTACAATACAATAAGTAATGCAACTCTGTTAAGAGATTTAAAGAAAGGACTATTAGGTCCACCTTGTTAAAGGATTTTGTTGATCCACCTATGAGAATGAACCGGTTGATGATCTACTCTGTGCAACTATGATTGCTGAATAAGATCCTTCTGAATATAATTGATCACCTGAATGTGATAGATGAGACTCTGCTATCCTAAATGCTTCCACTCTTAATCAAACTGTCATTCGCATGCCTTTGCACTTATGCATACATTCTTACTTATTCTTTTCTTTTTACATACACATTGGATAAAACAAACTATCTTACATATATATCTTTATCCAACAAATAACTTTGTAAGTCAGCTTGCAATAAACAAAATTATATTTAACAATATATGCAAGGTCGGCTTCAAACTGTCACTCAGGTCCAGAAGTCTACTCGGGTGATAAGCTGTCACTCGGGCGATACTGTAAATCACTTAGGTCATACTGATTACTCAGGCGATGCTGATCACTTGGGCAATGTTGATCACTCGAGCAATGTTGATCATTCGGGACTTTGTATAATGTTTACTGGCTCGATCAACACTAGTTGACTAAGTGTTTTGACACTAATTGACAATATGTCTTGCCATAAGGTCTACAGTGTTTAGATTCTTTTAAAATTTATAATCAAAGACATGCGTTTCACTTTTATATCATGTAAGTACATATTGATTTGAAAATGTGCTTGAATCTCATTGAACATAGTTAGATATTTATACATTGAACATAGTTAGATAGTTAGACATTGAATATAGTTTGCTTTAAACTGATACTTAGATATTTATTATTTCTAAGGTAATAGCATAGAAAATTCAAAGGACATTGTTGAACGGTGCCGAAGTCATTTTTCTAGTCGTGAAACAACATACAAAAAACAATATTTTTGGGAATTCAAAGGTAAAATATTGTGGTTAGATTCTTTTAAGATTTATAATTGTTCAGACACACATTTCAGTTTTATATCATGTAAGTACGTATTGATTTGAAAAGGTGCTTGAATCTCATTGAACATGTATATGTAACAGATATTGATCGATCTAATCCTTACAATTGTCAATCAATTCTTGGTATTAGAAGTTTACATCAAATGATGACTACATGAAACAACAAGACTTCATTGATTCAAGTAAGAGAAAAATAATGTTTTTGTGCCAATTGTACTGAAAACAACGCAAATAGTCAATGTGAGAATATTGCAAGTGGATATGTTTCACAATAGCAATTGAAATAGTTGATCAGAATGCCTCCTTATTGAGATGATGAAAATGGCATCTATGATCCTATATATTCAGCTGATTATGAACGTATTTCTGATTTAGTTGTTACAGGTGTGTGTGTGTGTGTGCATTATTTATCTTTTATTTAATTTTAATTTATGACAAGTGATGTATATATTTTATCTTCCTTTTGTTTCTAATTTATGGGATGATTGCTTTATAGGTGATATAATTTTTTATGTGGTTGCGAATCCTAAGAATACAAAAGTTGTAGACTATTATCTACTAAGATGCAGGGAAGCAAAATACAAATTGCCAGAAATAACTATAGATGGTGATGGACAAGAGTATCCTACTAGTTTAGTTGTTATTGAAGGCACATATTATCAGCAAAAAAAGATAGACAAATATGGTGTTCAATTTATTGATTACATGTCTGGCCCAAAAGTACTACATTACAGTCACTTGGTTATATCAACAAAGTTGCAATTTGAGACAATGCCAAAAAAGGACATGGCAACCAAAAGTGGAGGTTGCCTATTGAATAACATGAATTTTTTTTTGGAGATAATAAAAGATAGAGAGGATCCAAACTATATGTATCAGGAGCTTTGGGCTTAAAAACTTGTTTAATTATGGCTTATACTTTCATATTTGAACTAGAGATACAATGAACTACTATATAGTTTGAGTTCTAGGAGTGGTTATATACTAAAGTATCTTCAGGTAGTCTACTTCCCTATTGTTAAGTTCCTCCTTTTTTACTTGATCACTAGATGGAACTATCACAAGTATGGAAGCCCCTGATGACCTTATGGCAAGACATGTTGTCAATTTGTGCCAAAACACTTAGTCATCACAGAGTTGACCGAGCCAGCAGCTTGAAGTGCAACTTGAGAAGTTACAGTGTAACCCGAGTAGTGGCAGTGTTGACCGAGAAGATAATGGTAATTTGTATTACCCGAGTGTTCAATATGACCCAAGTACACAATGTAACCTGAGTGCCAGAGTTTACTACATTACCCGAGTGACAACATAATGCGTGAGTGCCAGTATATTGCCCGAGTGGATTACTAGACCCGAGTAACAGTTTTGGGCCGACTTAGCTTATATTGTTTGATATTAATTTATCTTATGGAAGCTGACTTACATAAGTATTTGATTTAGATAAGGTATAAATATAAGGTATTTTGTTTATCCAAGTGTGTGTGAATAAGTGTGTATACGTATATGAAGTGGCAGATTGATTAAGAGGCTACATCAGTATAAGGAACAACAGAGACTCATCCATCACAGTCAGGTGATTATTTTTTATATCATTGGATCTTATTCAACAAATCAGAGTTGCATAGAAGATCATCTACTAGTTCATCCTATTAGGTGCATCAACAAAATCCTCTAACAAGGTGGACTTAACAGTCCTTTACAAATCTCCTAATAGAGTTACATACTTAATTGTATTGTACTAAATCCTTTCACAAGGTGGACCTAATCATCCTTATTGATCCTAATAGGGAAGGCCATCAGAAGTGGTCAATTGTAAGCTTTAACAGGCTAAATTTATACTGCTGCAATAAATCTTGTGGGTACCATCCGCGCCCCAGTTTTACTTTCTATTTGGAAGGTTTCTGGGTAACCAAATATTGTGTCAAGTGTTGTGGATGTTTATTACTTTTCTTTTTAATGCATGCAATCATATTAGATAATCTAATAAAGGATTAAAGAGTTTAAGTTTTATTGGTTCCTGATTCACCCCTCGCCCTCTCAGTCACCTAGCCTCAATATATTTCCAATAATTGGTATTAGAGCTAATGATTCTCTTAACATAAGTTTAACAGCTTGAGAAAAGATCAGAGGCAATGGAAATATACAGATTGGAGAAAGCCATTGAAAATAAAAAGATAGATCTACAAGTGGCCATGGATCAGATCAAAAAACTCAAGGAGCAACTCTCTCTTTCCCTGAAAAGAAGAAAATATTTAGCAGTGCAGATGAATGATAAAAGTTACATCGAAGAAAGAATTGAAGACTTATGCAAAGAAAGAAGTTTTGAAGAAGCAGATGCAACAATTGAAGACCTACTTGCAAAGAATCTCAATTTACATGAAGAAGTTAGAAAGTTGAAAAGAGAACAAGAAATTCATTCATTCAGAATATGTGAAGTCATGGAACAAAAGAATCAAGCAGAAAATGACAAAGAAATGGCACAAGAAGATAAAAGATTGCTAAGTACAAGATTAGAAGAAAAAGAAAATGAAATCCATCATTTGTCACTTCAGCAAGCAGATATGATAAATAAACTCAATAATACAAATCAAGAAGTTATCAATCTAAGGAAAGAAAATGAAAGATTGCAGAATGATCTTAATACTGAAAAGAAAACCAATGAGAGTATGATGAATTCACAGGTAAGCATGGATCAGTTGATAGAGCAAACTCAACTCAGACATCGTGGACAGTCTGGATTAGGTTATACTAAACAAGGTGAATCCTCACAACAAGGAACTGAAAAGAACAACAAACCTACTTATAATCATTGTGGCAAGTTAGGGCATACAACAAATAAGTGTTGGAGCAATGGAAAATCAAAGTTTAATGGTAAATGCTATAGATGCAAAAAACATGGACATAGGGCAAGTCAATGTACTGAGAAACCTAAGTTTGAAGGAAAATGTTTCAATTGTAACAAATACGATCATAAATCTTCCGAGTGCAGAACTAAGAAATGGAACCCAGACAAACAACTAGCTAAAATAATTTTTGGTTGGGATTACAACACATGGAGCAGATGTTGCCACTGTGAATATGGGCATATTGGTGCAAATTGTGTAAAGACTCACCTCAAAAAAAAGAATCCTACTAAGAGATGTTATGTGTGTAAACAACTCAATCATTTAAGAAAGAATTGCATGAACAGAGAAAAAGTGGACACTGGTTTTGAGAAAGGAAAAGAAAAATTTTCTGAAATTATATTTCAGATGAGTCAGCAGTGGGTAAGGAAATTTTTCCTTCACCCAATCCCAAGGTCAAAGGAAAAGGGAAGGAAACAATTACCGATGATATTGATCTTGAGAAAGATATTGTGATTCCAAACTGGGATCTATCCAACTTGACAATAGAGTAGATGGATATACTAGGGGAGCTATGGAAGAAAAGAGCTACACAACAAAAGCTCAGAGTAGAAAAGAAGAGAAACAGAGTACTAGAGGACATAAAAGGTATATTCCTAGATGCACTAGAAGTAGAAGTAAATGAGAATGATTCTATTATGGACCAACTTGTTGATATAGTTCACAAGTTCAATAAAGATTTAAGTGGTCAAGAGAAACTACTGCAGAAGGCATAAAGGAAGTTTGAGAATAAAGTTCTAGAGAATGTTGCAAGTAAGATTGCAATTGACCAAGTGAAGCTAAACACTATCATTATCTCTCTAGAAACTACTGTTAATAATGTTGTTTCTTTATTTGTAAATTTGAGTGATACTTCCAACTTTACCATAGAAATCAAGACCAAGATGACAAAGATAGATACAGATTTGAAGGAAAGGGAAAATCAGTTGGCACTTAGGCCAAGTTTGAGTTCAACACACTTTGTGAAGATCAAGTATCTAACAGACATGCATGCAGAATTACTAAGGGAAGAAGAAAGAACAATGGAATCACTTACAGCTATGCAGAGCCAACTCCTTCCACACATGGATGTAATGCAGAAGCATATAGCTCATGCTAAGACACTCATACATGACAACAACTTTTCAGTTGCAGAGCTTATGATGGAGCTGTCAACAGAGATATAGATTGAATTGCACATCCTGAAGGTGTTGCAAGATAATTGGGACAACACCTTGTCTCATATTTTGAAGGTACATAGTGATTTCCTATCCTATTTTGGTATTACCATATAGATATATTTTTTTGGCATTTGTGTCAAAAACAAGGGGGAAAGTCATTGTATATACATATAAGGTAATACATGTACATAAGAGAAGAGAAGAAGAGATATATAATAGAAAAGTTACAAATTTTTTTTTGAAAAATACAAAAATAGAGCCAGTTGTAACCAAGTCACAAAATTGTTGTCAAAACCCGAGCAAGTACCCAAGCTTATGGTAAGGCGGAGTTTTGACTAAGAAGTTTGAGCAGTTTTTGAACATGATAAGTATTTTTGGTCACTAATGCAAAAGGGGGAGATTGATGACCTTATGGCAAGACATGTTGTCTATTAGTGCCAAAACACTTACTCATCATAGAGTTGACTGAGCCAACAGCTTGAAGTACAACATGAGCAGTTACAGTGTAACCCGAGCAGTGGCAGTGTCGATCGAGAAGACAGTGGTAATCAGTATTACCCGAGTGGTCAATATGACCTTAGTACATAGTGTAGCTCGAGTGCCAGAGTTTACTACATTACCCATGTGACAACATAATGCCTGAGTGCCAGTATATTTCCTGAGTGGATTACTGGACCCGAGTAACAGTTTTGGGTCGACTTAGCTTATATTGTTTGATATTAATTTATCTTATGGAAGCCGACTTACAGAAGTATTTGATTTGGATAAGGTATAAATATAAGGTATTTTGTTTATCCAAGTGTGTGTGAATAAGTGTGTATGTGAATATGAAGTGACAGATTGATTAAGAGGCTACATTAGTATAAGGAACAACAGAGACTCATCCATCACAGTTAGGTGATTAGTTTTTATATCATTGGATCTTATTCAACAAATCAGAGTTGCATAGAAGATCATCCACTATTTCATCCTAACAGGTGAATCAACAAAATCCTCTAACAAGATGGACTTAACAGTCCTTTACAAACCTCCTAAAAGAGTTGTATACTTAATTGTGTTGTACTAAATTCTTTTACAAGGTGGACCTAACAATCCTTATTGCTCCTAATAGCGCAGGCCATTAGAAGTGGTCAATTGTAAGCTTTAACAGGCTAAATTTATACTGCAGTAATAAATCTTGTGGGTACCATCCCCACCACAGTTTTACTTTCTATTTGGAAGGTTTCTAGGTAACCAAATATTGTGTCAAGTGTTGTGGATGTTTATTACTTTTCTGTTTCATGCATGCAATCAGATTAGATAATCTACTAAAGGATTAAAGAGATTAAGTTTTATTGGTTCCTGATTAACCCCCCCCTCTCAGTCACCTAGCCTCAATATATTTCCAACAACCCCTTCATGTCACATGGAGAGAATCTACTTGAACTCCTTAGCACATTATTGTATAGGTGTCTATATAAATTTTTATCCAGTTTGCATGATTTAAATTAGGGTCCTATAAATGTGAGAGAATCTAAGAACAAACCTAGGGTCTAGAACTTGTTAGCCCAATAAATATAAACAACTAGGTGATGTTGCATGAGTTGGTCAATCTTAGAACACTTTGAGTTATCCAAGTCAATGCGGATTCCTACATGACAATAATGTGGCCTAGATAGTAGATTTGCGTGACAAAAAAAATAAACTTGATGAAGTTTTCCTACAAATTTTATTGGCACAAAGTGTTAATAATGTGTGAAAAATGTCATAAATCCATTATAGGGGATACATGTCCTTTATTGTTTATATATAATAATTATTTTAGGGTTAATAGGTTTTATTTTGGTTTACAAAATTTAGTATTATAATAATTGACATACTTAAAAATAATTATTATACAAAAAAATGAACTAACTATACATATTATACAAAAAAAATTACTAAAAACAAAAAAATAATTAGGGGGGCTGACCTTGTTTCGGCCGAGCCTCCCTATAAGCCCCTCTGTCGCTCCACCAATTTTGGAATGTGCAAATGAGGGGCTAACAAAGCCCCACAATCTATATATTTGGGGTGTTTCGGCCAAATATGTTTTGGCTGATTAGGATTCAGCCGAATCCTAATCAGACGAAACCCCCTGCCACCTATGCACCACATAGGCACTAGGTGGTGCCTCGTGGCGTCAGCCGAAATGAAATTGACTGAAACCCTATCTGCCCAAATTTACTCGGCCGAACTTTCAAAGTGTGACACACCTTCATGCTTTTACCCTATACAAACTACCTACTTGAACTTTTAATTGCTATGTACAATTTGCCAACTTCTATCTACTGAATATCTAGAGGTTTTCAAACTTTGCCACCCCTTGATCACATATGTGTTTCATTACTACTTTATTATTAGGTTAAAGATGGGGACATCCCAACTTGTTAGCTATATGTCCAGTCTCAAAGTGTTTTTTGCTTTTGAAAGGCAATCCTTCATAACTGAAAGGGTCTAGCAGTGATTGCCAATCTTGAAGCCGATATCTGTCAGAAGATCTTTTGAGATGCTCATGTCCACAAGGATGCAGACAAATATTGTGTGAGTGAAGCAAGATGTATATCTATTCAATAGCCAAAAAATTACCCAAAGAGTCCCAAATAGCTTTGAAGCAACCCTCAAACTAAAATTGAGGTAGGAGTTTTGGAAGGCAAACCCAAATAGGTTTTATTGCAAAGGAGTCCTTGAGAGGGTTGAAATATGAATACCACGGTTTGAGGAGAAGCACACTTTGCCCCTAGCACTATCATCCATAGAGGACATGGAGTCCCAATGTTTTTTTTAATAAAACACCACGATGAAAAAATCCTTGCACACAGGGGAAACCTCTACATTTTCCTTAAACGTCGATTGCGAGCCCAGTGAGCCCATTGTGTAGATATGCTAACCTAGGCCATAATCCATTGAATTTGCCAATCAGACCATTCGTAGTATAGAATTATTCTCCATCATAAACTCCTTTTTTAAGATCCTTAGAAAAGACTAAAACATGAGTATTAGAAACTCGTTTGATGAGGGTTTTTGAGCAGATGGGAGCTCTTTGCAAATAAAAAAGGACTACCCTTACTAGGACATATGACAAACCCTAGAATGCTCAACCCCTTGTGTGACAACATTGTGGAAAGAAGACCCTTGAGGAATAGTGGGCGACTCCACTCCCATAGAGGAAACATGTATAAATGCTTAAACTTGCAATTCGCTAGAAAACCCCAGGTAAGCCACACATAGAAGGAGATTGCTTGTTTCTTGCCACACCTGATGAATCATATGTCGTGCAAGGAGGGTGAATGGAGGTGCCAATACCACTTGAAGGAGGGAGTTGTTTGGAGCTAGAGCACGAAGAAACTTGTGTTGTGGGAGCACCAAAAACACCCTTGCTTTGTCCATTAGGAGAGGACCATAATGGGCCACTGCAACCAATAATATCACATGTGAGGGAACTAGCATTGAAAACAAACCTCTATTATGCAAAAGGCTAAGATTCAGAGCATTGACATAAAACATAACTATGTGAATGAAGAAAACAAAAAAAAACATTCCTTATTTACTTTTACATTTTTATTAATTAAATTGAATATTTAATATTTAATACATTATATTACAAGTAAAATAATAATTAAATAAAGCTTTATATAGTAATTTACAAATTAATGAAATGTTTGTCCAAAAAAATGTAAAGTTTCACCCGTTTAGTCGGACAAAAATCAGAACTGCAGATCATGGATCTGTCATTCAACGATAGACGTTGCCCAACAATAGCGTTCAGGCCTACTCCTTTTTTCTGGATTTTTCCGTTGGAGAAAGCACAAGATTACCGTTATAAAAAAGCATAAAGCACCATATTACCGTTTGAAAAATCACTATTTCATCTCTCTATATATATTCAGTTTATCTGAGATGCACGGATAGTTTGTATTTTGATTTTGATTTTCTTTTCCTTCATTGTCCTGTTTCTGCCATGGCTCCCTTTTTTTCTTTCGGTTTTGATTTTTTGTCCATTTTCTTGATGTTTTCTTCAGAATTCTGCGTATTTTGTTCTCTGTCTCTGTATTTCTTTCCTTTAATTGTCCTCATTCTGACATTGTACATGGAGGAATGCAGCGATATTTCGGGTAAATTTTTGACGCTCACCAAACTGCTTTTATTTTGAAGGATTTGTATTCTGTTTTTGAATTTATTGCACAGGCATTATTTTTTAATGTATTACTGTGGCGACTGAAAAAGTTTTGATGAAGTTTTCTTTGTTTTCAGGTGGCATTTGCA
>MU225257.1:20210-30288 GCA_018584345.1 Thuja plicata | reverse complement strand
AGATGATGAAGCATGCGATTTCCGTGAGCCCCTTCCTTTAAGCAATGGATGCCCCAACCTACTTTCAACCCTTGCATCTGCTTCCTCTTGTTCCTTAATGTATGCTACTATTTTAGAAGCTGGTATAAGTACATCATCTTTTCCTGGACAAAATTTGATTCCCTTTCCAGGAGTTTGACACAAATGCCCTTTCACTCGGCTGTAGGAACTTGTATAGCGCATGTCACACCCAGGACATATCCAAACACATGTCCCTCCACTTGGAACATGCTCTAATATTTGCACATGCCTCCACAGTAGTGAAGCCGGGTCAATAGTGAATGGAGTAGTGTTTGCCATGAAAAATTTGTATAGCAGTAGCACACTGCAATTTATATAAAAAAAGCAGTTAAAACTTGTGTAGCCGTAATTTAGTGTACATAATTTTTTGGAAGACTTATTATAAAAAGAGGGCAGTTAAAACTTTTCATTTATATATAGTTTCTCAAATTATAATTAGACACTAATTAATCTAAAAGAATAACATATACAATAAACACTCCTTTTTACTTCGTATGCTAAAATATATTTCCAATCGATAGTATAACTATTTGTCAACAATACTAGCAATTTTTAATTTTAATCATACAATGGAGAACACCCAGTTTTACTAATTGCAGGAGTATGAAAGAGTCAAAGGCAAAGACTTGAAACAAAACAACAAAGACTTGAAACCTTGAGGACGTGATGCACACCAAATAGTATCAGCAGTTGGTTAACTTAATACCAAAGTGGTTTTCGTGGGAGTCCAAGGAATCGCTGTCCAAGGATGTTTGCAGTCTTGCAGAAGTAGCCATCAAGTTGAATGCTGTTTGTGAAAAATGAAGCTGGTCGAGACTTCAAGCCGTTGCCATAAAAAATCAAAGCTGGTCGAGACTTCAAAAATGAGCCGTCTGTAAAAAACGAAAAAAGAGCCGTTGGATGTTTGCAAAACGAAAAACGAGCCGTCTGTGCCACGCGAAATAAAAAATGAGCCGCTCGCGTTAAAAACGTAAAAGATTTTAGGGTTTTCTAGTCAAAGTCAACCTCATGACCGGGAGTCAACCTGGAATCACCACGTCAGCCTCGGAATCGACCGGAAGCGATTTCGGTTTTCTTGAATCGTATCAGACAGAAAAAACCGTACCCTGTGCGATTCCACAGGTGATTCGACTCCGATTTCGTTTCGGATACGATTCGTACCCGGAGTTGATGGCGACCAAGGAGCGATTCGGCTACTTAGGTTTTAAGTTAAGTAATTGTGTTATTGACTCTAGGGCTTCGGATAATGTTATACCTGCTAAGGTTGGCCTTAGGTCTCACTTTGACAAAGACTTTTGGTAATTGTTATTCCATGGAGAATAAACAAGTACCATTGAAAGGGCAAATTAAGGATGCTCAGTTTGCATTCTCTTCCTTCCCAGAAAAGAAGATCAAAATGACTATTCTTGTTGCTGATGTCTCCTATGGTATGCTTCTTGGCCGAGATTTCTGTAAAGACGTAGGAGGTGAGCTAAGCATGGATATGTCTGAAGCTCAAATTCCGGTTAAAGGAATCATGCAGAAGTTGCTTCCAGAGAGGGAGACAAAGTATACAGTGGTAAAATCAGATGATCCTCGGTCTCAAATCCTTTTTGAGTCTGCTGGAATGGGAAACTACTATCTTCACAGCACTGAAGTCTCGGAGTTTGCTGAGGACTATCAATCTGAAGCATCGTTGTCCTTAACAGATGAAGATAAATTTGCGGATGCTGAGGAAGAACAAGTTTTGGATGAAGTGCCTACTTCATCGGAAGATTCGGAGAATTCTTCCACAATGGTTGAAAAAGCTATGCCGTCAAACTCAGTTAATACTCATTCCTCTGCCTTTCGATTTCCTGACGCAATCAACTCTAATGAGGTATGGGTACTTGAATTTGATGGCAGTTGCGCATCAACTGGTTTAGGTGCCGGGGTTGTTTTAATTTCTCCCCAAGGGGAGAAGTTTCCATATTCCTACAAGTTGCAGTTTAACAACACCAACAATACTGCCGATTACGAAGCGTTGCTTCTGGGTATTGATGCTTTAGAGAATAGAGGGATCAAGAATTTACATGCTAGAGGTGATGCTGAGCTCGTGGTGTGTCAAGTGAGAAATCAGTATCAAACCAAAAATGAGCGACTCAAGTATTATGAAACTTGGTGTGGGATTACATAGAGTTGTTTGATGCTTTCAACATTTCCGCAATCCCCAGAGAGATCAATGACAAAGCTGATTCGCTTGCGATTTCATTAACTTGTTTGATACCTCATGAGGAATTCAAGCAGGACAGATATACTATTCAGTTGGTTTATCGTTCGAGTGTTCCTGATAACTCAGATCATTGGCAAGTGGTTCAATGATGATCAACAAATTATCAACTTTCTGGAAACAAAGGATAATTTTGATGAATTGTTCTTTGAAGGAAGTAGTTCTCCTCGTGAAGATACGTCTGGAAAGAATCCTGAAGCTGAGGAAGAGGTAATTCAACTGAAAGGGAATGAAATTCCTAAAGGGCTAGTTTCTCTCGAAAGCTTATTTGATAAGCATGATCGCTATGTTAAAAATCAGCAAGAAGCTGGATCAGGCTCCGTCATGGAATATGAAAGATATAATTTAAATACGGAAGCTGATCCTAAGTTTGTCAATATTGGCAAATGCTGTACACCAGAAGAGAGGCATCAGTTTATCCTTCTCTTGTCTGAATACATTGATGTACTGGCTTACTCGTATGATGACTTGAAGTCTTTTCGGCCAAAGGTAGTACAACATGATATTCCTTTGAAGACTGGAGTTGCTCCATTCAGGCAGAAGCAGCGACAGTATAATCCCAAGATCTCGGGCACTATTTTATCTAAAATCCAGAAGATACTGGATGCAAGGATCATCTTCCCAATACAACACTCAACTTGGGTGGCCAACATTGTTCCAGTTCGTTAGAAGAATGGTGAGATCCGCATTTGTGTGGATTATTCATTGCCAATAATGGATCATGTGTTGCAAACAGTGACTGGGTTCCAGATGCTGTCCATGCTCGACGGTTTTTCTGGTTACAACCAAATTGAGGTAAGAGAAGAAGATCAATATAAAACAGACTTTACGACACCATGGGGTACTTTTTCTTACAACTGAATGCCTTTTGGGTTGATAAATGCTGGCACAACTTTTTAGCATGCCATGCATGGATCTAACATTTCATGATATCAAGGATAAGTTTATCGTGGTATATCTCGATGACTTAACTATCTTTTCCAAGCAACGTTATGATCATTTGACTCATCTTCGGCAAGTGCTTGAAAGATGTCGAAGGCCTGGGATCCCTTTCAATCCTAAAAAGTCAATTTTTGGGGTTACAGAAGGTAAACTTCTTGGACATATTGTGTCCAAAGAAGGAATAAAGATTGATCCTGAACGGGTCAAGTCAAAGTTTGTCATTACCTACGAGCAAAACTGCCATTCATTCTTTCTTTGGAAAGGTGAATTTCCTACGAAGGTTTGTTCCAGACTTCGCAGAGAAGACTCCTCATATTTCAAATATGATGAAAGGAGCGTCAGTATTTCGTTGGAGTGCTGAAGGAAAGGCTGCTTTCAAAGAAATTAAAGAAGCAATTGCTCAAGCACCAGTATTAGTCTGTCCAGACTATACTAAGGAATTTATCATGTATAGTTATGCTTCTGAGCATACTATGTTAGCTATTCTCATGCAAAAGAACACTGAAAATATAGAATCTCTTGTTGCATTCATGAGTTGTCCTCTTAAGTCACATGAGTTGAAGTATTCATTGATGGAGAAAAATGCTTTTGTAGTTGTAAAGGCAGTCAAATACTTTAGATTTTACATTCTCAACTCACATGTTGAAGTTCTGGTTCCTGATACAACTATTAAGTCAATTTTGACGCAGCAGGAGTTTGGAACAAAGAGAGGCAATTGGATTGCCAAGATTCAGGAATATGATATTGAGATCAAACCAACTAAGTTAGTTTGTGGTAAAGGTTTGTGTCAGCTTATGGCTGAAAATGAACCTGAAGAGGTAATTCCTGAGGATTTACCAAGAGTCTTGTTTGTAAGTACAACTGATGAATGGTATTCTGATATTGCATACTTTCTCACATATGACGAGTGTCCAGAACATTTGACTTATAAACAAAGAAGTTTAAAGTTGAGAGCTGCTCACTTTGTTCTTTGGGACAGTGGATTGTATAAGCGTGCCATTGATGGCATTTTCCTTCGTTGTGTGGACAAAGCACAACAAGATAGATTGCTAGAATCATTTCATGATTTGTCATGTGGTGGGCATTTTTCAGCACTTGTAACTGCTCATAAGATTTTGCGAGCAAGATATTACTGGCCAACTCTTTTCCAAGATGCATATAGCTGGGTACGTAGGTGTGACCGTTGTCAACAGTTTGTAGGAAAACAAAAGCTCTCTACATTTACCTCTGAAGCCTATAGTGATTGAGGAACCATTTCAGCAATGGGGCCTTGATTTCATTGGTACTATCAATCCAGTATCTAGTGCAGGGCATACATATGTTTTGACTGCAACTGATTATTTCACTAAGTGGGTGGAAGCAATTCCAGTAAAGAATGCAACATCATTAGTAGTATGTTCATTCTTGAAGGAGAATATTATTTCTCGCTTTGGGGTACCAAATAAAATTGTGACAAACAATGCTTCAGTTTTCTCCTCATCAGAGATAACTCAGTTTTGTTTTGAACATGGTATTACTCTTTCACATTCATCTAACTATTATCCGCAAGGGAATGGTCAGGCTGAATCAAGCAACAAAAATCTGGTTACTATCATTCACAAGCTGGTGGATGATAATCAAAGGTCCTAGCACAAGGCTTTGTTTGATGCTTTGTGGGCGGACAAGATTATACCTAAGAGAGTTATTGGAATGTCACCATTTCAGCTCCTTTATGGTTTAAATTCAGAAATTCCCATAACTTTGGAGCTTCCTGCTCTTAAGTTGGCTAAGGCCATTGAAGAAGGAACTTATGAAAGTTCTTTGGATAAAAGAATTATATTCTTACACCAGTTATAGGAGTAGAGAACTCAAGTGGTGGATGAACTTACGACACATCAGTAGCAAGTCAAGAAGCTTTTTGACAAAAAAGCTAAGCAGAGAGAATTCCAAGTTGGTGATCGTATCCTACTTTGGGATAAAAGGCGAGAACCAAAGGGTATGCATGGTAAATTTAATTCTCTCTGGCGAGGTCCTTCCACAATTCATCAAGTAGTTGGAGAAAACAGTTTCTTGTTGGCTTACCGTGATGGAACTCCTTTTGCACTGCCATATAGTGCGCAACATCTTAAGCAATATTTTGAATAAGCTCTAGATAAGTACCCCTTGTACATAAATGTCCAAGTCTTTTTAGATCTTTAGGTTTATGAGTCTTTTGTTTTTGGTCGCCCGACTCTATAGCCCAATGGAGTAGATGAAGGCACTTAGAGGTCTGGATTCTACATTCCTCATTGTTTCTAAGAACAAACGAGGTATGTTCCCCAATTAGAGCCAGTTGTTGTCCTCAATTTTGAGATCACAAAATTGTGGCAACCCTACGAAATTTTCTTGTCAATTCGTAGTAGTATCCTCTATGAATTGAACATTCTGGATAAAGTGTTAATAGAGATAATTCGTCATCCTTGAAAAGTTCTTTGTAACACATGTTTCATGCGTTCTTAAGTCCTTTTCTTTGTTTCTCTCTTTCTTATTTGCAATTTTTAATCTTGATTTTCCCCAGCAGAGTCGCCAAAAACCGTTGGCTAAAATTTTTGTAAGCTACTAAGACTACACCTTACAAAATTGTAACTTTAGACAACGGTATAATGAAATAAATCTCTCCTCTCAGCAATAGGTTAGTCGCTCTCATTACCGCAGGGTACAAGATGCTTTCTATGGGCATTTTATGTGCTTGTTTGATAAAAACCTTCCTAACAAGCGTGTGTCAGATGAGGCGTGGGTTAAAGTGAACGAGTATGGCTGCCTTTTTCTTCAATTTCCTAATTACACTTACATGAGAGTGGGGGTTACTTCAAAGGTGAACCACATACACTCCCAAGGTACTCGACAAATAAGATCATTCTTATGGAGTTGGCTAGGCAGCTCATGGTTGTCGAAATGCATCAGAATACACTACACAGACTAGGTGTGGGGATTTCCTCACGAAACCCACTGAAGATCGGAGGATACTCCATAGATACAGCTCTAAAAGATAAAAACATGGAGTACGAGCTTCAAAGGATCACCTTGAAGAAATTCATGGCTAGGAGTCATTTTGACTGGCGAGGGCTCAATGACAAGATGAGGAGGCAGTTTGTACATGTGTATAGACTAGAGGACATGTGGATTGATCTTCGTACTAAAGTTGATATACGGAGGATGGATTACTGTCGCCTGTCTATCAAACAGATTATTGACTTCAACCTTGCAGACGTTCCTCTGGGGGTTGAAGATGATGGTGACATTCTTGATCCTCACTATACTCGCAATCATGTGGAGGATTTGCCTGTTTTGTCTCCATCTTGGTCAGGAAAAGAGAATGTTTCTGTATGGGATTGTTTTCAGTCCATTCTTGCAAATACTAACATTTGGCTGAAAAGAAGGGGATTGAAAAGTATCAAGATAAGATCGGGAAAAGACTTTGATCATGGTGGTCCAGTTGGTAAGAGATCAGAAATTAAAGGTAGGACTAAAGACGGCGCATCTTCTTCAGTAGTTGATCCTATCATTCCTGTCATGCCTACTCTTCTTCCTAAGCTTACCATCAAGGGAGGCAAGGACACTAGGAGAGTTCTTGAGGTCAAAAGCACATAACCTGAAAGGTTTCAAGTAGTATCCAGTGATGATGAGATACCTGATTCACCTAAGGTATCTTCACCCGATGTACCTCCTCCTGTGGACATTTCAGTTACCACAGTGATTCTTGATTTTGCACCAGCGTCAGACAAGTCCCCTGATTCACCTTTGGGTACAACTGCAGATGAATTTACTACGGAGCAAGTTCTTCCTATGGATTCAGTCTTGGTGACACCTGCTTTGCCTATCTCATCAGCTGGCCCTATTGTTATTTCTGAGGATTCTTATCACAACTTTGAGAGTGTGTTTGATGCATACTCTATGACCATTCCTTCTATGGCCATTTCTTCTGTGACAGTACTTGATACTACTTATGTCCAATTGGAGCAGTTAATGTCTAAGGTCACTCATAGCAGCCCCATGGCAATCTTAATAGAGGCTCCTCCTCTTGTTATTTCTGAGGATTCTTATCACAACTTTGAGAGTGTGTTTGATGCATACTCTATGACCATTCCTTCTATGGCCATTTCTTCTGTGACAGTATTTGATACTACTTATGTCCAATTGGAGCAGTTAATGTCTAAGATCACTCATAGCAGCCCCATGGCAATCTTAATAGAGGCTCCTCCTCTTGTGGCTACAGTTGCGCAGGCTGATCCAGTTACCACTCTAGCTATTACATCAGCAGCAGCAACGTCTTCTTCTTTTTCTTTGCCTTCTTGGCTCAGTGTCATAACTCAAAAGAGGAAGAAAGAAGAGATTCCATTGGAGGACTTTGATTTCAAACAAGTTTCCAAGCCAAAAGCTCCAAAGAACAAGAAGGCTAAAACGGTGTCAAGGATCGTGGTGGAAGACAAAGCCAAGTACGCTGAAATTGCTGAGCCTTTGTTTGATAGGTCTACAGAAGATGGGCAGCCCTTTGATTATAAAATCACAAGGGTGGAACTTGGTAAACAGATACCTTTGAGTTGTCAACAAGATGCTCAGGATGCTGTTGCTCAACTTACACAAAGGAATGACAAGCTATGGGGGAAGAAGAACAAGCTGAAAGAGGAAACTGCACGCCTTCTTGAAGTTATAGACATGATGAATAATTCTCAGAATGCTGCTCCTATTTCAGTAACATGCCCTGAAGGTTATGAGAATTGTCACTCAGGATGTTGTTGCTCAACTTATACAAAGGAATGACAAGCTATGGGGGAAGAAGAACAAGCTGAAAGAGGAAAATGCACGCCTTCTTGAAGTTATAGACATGATGAATAATTCTCAGAATGCTGCTCCTATTTCAGTAGCATGCCTTGAAGGTTATGAGAATTGTCGCAAAAAGGCAGAAGCAGTTAATGAGTGGTGTTCACTAATAGAAACGCAAGGCATGCAGGTGATTGAAGACTCATATAAGGTCTTGAGGCATATACGCATGACCATCAATGAAATAAGGGAACTTACTTCATCCTTCCATCAACAGCTGAAAGTTTTGAGTGAAGATCTAAATGCTTGGAGAACTATGCAAGAATTCAATCTCAAGAAGTTGTGCCAGTCTGTAATCATTTCTTCTATTGATGCGTATTTCGAGTCTCTTGATTTAATGATCAATAAGGAGAGAGTCTTGAGTAAATTGGTCACAAATTTACAATCAGTTTTGAACTCATGGAATGAACAAGAACGTCAGATGATAAAGGAGTTCAATAAATTGTCTTGTGAAGTTTCCACAGAAGATGGTGAGCTGATTGAAGAAAGAGTTGTGATGGCAAGGTTCTCAGAGATGATTCACCTTCACTTGGATGCAGATGATTTTAGTCCCACTATTTTTGATTGGTTCATGGAATGTAGAATGTCCTTGAATCATCTTCAGAGTCAAGTAACCGGTTATACGAAGTCTCATGTTTTACGCAAGGTTACTGCGATTGCTCAGCATACGGGTGCACCTGATCCAGCCATAATACATGAGTCTCTTTGCAAGTTCGAGGCTTATGTGAATACCCTTTGATGCTGTTTTCTAAGTGTGTAGACACTTTTTCATTGTTTTATAGCATATGTTTGACAAATTACATGTAGTACATGTGATGATTGTAATTACAGGAAAACATATTCCTGTATACCAAAGTTATGTAATCATGTTGCAAGTGCTTTAAGCCTTGTAACATTGAATAAGTCAAAATAGTTAATAGATTATTAAATAAGTTTTGTTTTCCTATATAAAGGAGAGCTCATTGTAAATAGGATCATCTTTTGTTTAAGCAAGAAAGGCTATACTTGAGAACTTGTGTGGTGAAAATTTTGTGTTTCATTGTACGAATTGTCAAAAGTGAATAAAAGTAGCAAGATTTTCCAAACTTTGTGTTGCGAATCTTGGGATTGAATGGTGTGTTCTTATGTTGCATTGTTCAATCGTTCTTGAATTCATTTCATAAGCTAAACTTGTGTAAATCATCGGAGGTTTCAATTCACCTTTTGAGAGACTTTGAGCTACAAGAGGAGAATCGCTATAATAGTAGTGGCTGTGAATACTGAGAATTGAAGACTTTGAGCCTCACTATTAGTTCTCGTTATCTCAAAATAGGATTAATTGCAAGAGACTTTGGGCCCTTGTTTTAATTCACTAAATATATTTATAACTGCTGCCTTAGGAGCTGTTCTTATGTCAATTGCTAAGTCACCGGTATTATTGTACCAGTAGGTGATCTTTGTAGAGTTAATAAGTTGTCTTTATTTGTGAATCTTTTCTTGAAAAAAGAGGAAAGGATTATCACCCTTATTCAATTTCAGTTGAAATCCCGTTGAAGCCACCTACGGTAAGAAGGGAGCCTCCCCTATTGCTGAGAGGAGAGATTTATCTCATTATACAGTTGTCTAAAGTTACAATTTTGTAAGGTGTAGTCTTAGTAGCTTACAAAATTTTTAGCCAACAGGGTGCCAGAGCATTCTGAGGTGGCACCGGTGGTTGAGCATGGAATGTGGGACCTTGAGGAACAAGGGTTGATTAAAGGCTCTTGAGGGTGAAGTCTCATATTTTCCTTTAATATTTGCAATATTTGAGGGTGAAGTCTCATATTTTTAATTCCCCAAGTTGGTTGGGGTGGCGACTCCAAGTTTGGTTGGCTAGTGTTTTAGTGGAAATCATAGTTTTGTTTTAGGACTTGTTGTTTAGGATGCCTGTTGTGAAGTAGATGCATGAGGTTGTGCTTGGATGCCAGGTTGGGGTGCCAGAGCATTCTGAGGTGGCACCGGTGGTTGAGC
>MU225256.1:15654169-15669703 GCA_018584345.1 Thuja plicata | reverse complement strand
AAGGGGTCCTACAACCTCTTGGGACACACCTGAGTGTTCCAATATTTGAAAAGGGGTCATGGGAAGTCCCCATGACCCCTTTTCACACATTGGAACACTCAAGTGTGTCCCAAGAGGTCGTAGGAAACCTTGGGACATAATTGAGTGTTCTAATGTGTCCCCGGGGGTCAAAGTGGGACCTAAGGGTTCCTAGTACATGTTCTCATGTTTTAGGACCCCTATGAAGACCCCATGGCCCCTTTCAACACATTAGAACACTCAAGTGTATCCCTAGAGGTCGTAGGACCCCTTGGGACACACTTGAGTGTTCCAATGTGTCCCTAGGGGTCAAAGAGGGTCCTAAGGGGTCCTAGTAGACCTTCTCACGTGTTAGGACCCCTAAGAAGACCCCATGACCCCTTTTGACACATTGGAACACTCAATTGTGTCCCAAGGGGTCCTATGACCTCTTGGGACACACTTGAGTAGTCTAATGTCTTGAAAGGGGCCATGGAGACTTTCTAGGGGTCCTAAGGCATGATAAGGTGTACTAGGACCCCTTAGGACCCTCTTTCACCTCTAAGGACACATTGGAACACTTAAGTGTGTCATAAGGGGTCCTACAACCTCTTGGGATACACTTGAGTGTTCCAATATTTCAAAAGGGGTCATGGGGTCTTCTTAGGGGTCCTAATGTGTGAGAAGGTGTACTAGGAGCCCTTAGGACCCTCTTTGAACCCCGAGGACACATTAGAACACTCAAGTGTATCCCAAGGGGTCCTACAAAAGTTCATTTAAAAAAAAAATTAAAAAAATTAAAAAAATTAAAAAAAATTAAAAAAATAAGAAATAAATATTGAAAAACAATCAAGTACCCAAAAATATCAGGTACCTGATTAGGCTTGTTCTTTGGTGTCAGTTTTTCCCAAGTGTACTGACACCCAAGCCTACTAAAAAGTCAACAAACATTTTCATGCACTTTTGGATGAGTGAAAAGTGGATTTTTTTCATATCACCGTGTTTTGACCCCTCATGATCTTGCACATACCCGTATATTAGATGGATGTGAAATCTGCATTTTTGAATGGAGATTTGGAGGAAGAGGTATACATAGAGAAACCTGATGGATTTACTTTGACAGAAAATGAAGATATGGTTTGCAAGTTGAAGAAAGCATTGTATCGACTTAAGCAAGCACCAAGAGCATGGTATGCAAGACTAGACATGTATCTACTTTGTCTTTGTTTTAGAAAAGGTAATGCAAATAGTAATTTATACTTAAGAACCAATGAAGATGGAATTATAATCATATAAGTCTTTGTTGATGGTATCATTTTTGGCGGTAATGGTGAAATGAGTAAAAAGTTCTCCAAAGATATGGAAAATGCATTTAAAATGTCAATGATTGGTGAGATGAAATTTTTCCTTTGATTGCAAATTAATCAAACAAGAATGGTATTTTTATATCTCAGACCAAGTATCTTAAGGAAATGTTGAAGAAATTTGGAATGGATGATTGTAAATATGTTGGGACACTCATGGTGACTGGTTATAAACTTACTAATAATGATGAAACTCAGAGTGTTTTTCATATAAAGTACAGATCAATGATTGGAGGTCTACAATATCTAACTCGCACTAGACTAGATATTTCCAATGAAGTTGGAATTATGGAAAGATATCAAGCAGATCCTAAAGAGACACACCTTGCTACTGTGAGAATAATTTTTAGATACTTGAAAGGAACAATAGAGTATGGATTATGGTATGAAAAATCTGATGACTTTA
Source organism: Thuja plicata (assembly GCA_018584345.1). Lineage (NCBI taxonomy): Eukaryota > Viridiplantae > Streptophyta > Pinopsida > Cupressales > Cupressaceae > Thuja > Thuja plicata. The sequence goes on along the minus strand of MU225256.1, from coordinate 15,667,936 downwards.
TTTTACATGCTTATACTGATGTTGATTGGGCAGGTAGTGTGGATGATAGAAAGAGTACAAGTGGAGGAGTATTTTTCCTTGGAAAAAGGTTGGTTTCATGGTTAAGTAAGAAGCAGGATTGTATAGCTTAGTCTTCTACTAAATCTAAGTATGTTTCTGCTATAGACCTTATGGAAAGACATGTTGTCAATTAGTGCCAAAACACTTAGTCATTCATATGATTATAGTGTTGACCGAGCCACCAGCTTGAAGTGTTACCCGAGCTAAACATTTGCAGTGTCGATCGACCAGTTAGTTCCAAGCAGTATCACCCAAGTCACCAGTGTTACCCAAGTTGCATACCATCTCTGAGTGATCAATGTGGTCTGAGCACCTAGAATCAACCGAGTTCTAGAGTTGCCAGTTCACTATGTCGCCCGAGTGACAGTATATCACCCGAGTGGATTACTGGACCTGAGTATCAGCATTGGGCTAACTTAGTACATATTGTTTGATACTATTTAATATGATAGTAGCCAACTTGTAGAGGTAATTGATTTGGATAAGGTATATATGTAAGATAATTTTTTTATCCAAATGATGATGCATAGAAGATGAATATATGAATCAATTACATATGCAAATATGAAGAGGTAGATTGATTAGAAGGCTACAGCCGTATAAAGGAACAATAGAGACTCATCTATCACATTCAGGTGATCAATATTACTTCAAAGGATCTTATTTAGCAAATCAGAGTTGCATAGAAGATCATTCACTGGTTCATCCTAATAGGTGTATCAGTCAAAACCTTTAACAGGGTAGACTTAACAGTCCTTCACAAATCTCCTAACAGAGTGCATACCTAACTGTATTGTATAAATCCTTTCACAAGGTGGACCTAACATTCCTTATTTCTCCTGACAGGGAAGACCATCAGAAGTGTTCAATTGTAAGCCTTAACTGGCCAACTTCATTACTACATTTCTAAATCTTGTGGGTATCATCCCCACCCTAGTTTTACTTTCTATTTGGAAGGTGTCTGGGTAACCAAACATTGTGTCAAGTGTTATGAATGTTTATTGCTTTTTTGTTCCATGCATGCAATTAGATTAGTCAATCTAATAAAGGATAAAAGTGAATAAGTTTTATTGGTTTCTGATTCACCCCCCCCCCNTTCCCCCCCCCCCCCCCTCTTAGCCACCTAGCCTACAATATGTTTCCAACAATTGGTATTAGAGCAAAGGTTCTCTTATCAAAATTTTAACAACTTGAGAAAATATCAAAGGCAATGGAAATATACCGACTGGAGAAAGCCATTGAAAATGAAAAGATAGATCTACAAGTGGCCATAGATAAAATCAGAAAACTCAAGGAGAAGCTCTCTCATTCCCTGAAAAGAAGAAAATAATTAGCAGTGCAAATGAATGACAATAGTTAAATAGGAGAAATAATTGAAGATTTATGAAAAGAAAGAAGTTCTGAAGAATCCGATGCATCCATTGAAGGTCTACTTGCAAAGAATCTCAATTTACATGAAGAACTCAAAAAGTTGAAGAGAGAACAAGAAATTCACTTAGTCATAATATGTGAAGTCATGGAACAAAAGAACCATGCAAAAAATGACAAAGATATGGCACAAGGAGACAAAATATTTGTAAGTAAAATATTAGAGGAAAAAGAAAATTAAATCCATCATTTTTCACTTCAGCAAGAAGATATCATAAATCAACTCAATAGTGCAAATCAAGAAGTTATCAATCTGAGGACTGAAAATGAAAGATTGCAAAATGATCTCAATACTGAAAATCAAACCAATGAGAGTATGATGAATTCACAAGAAATCATGGATTAGTTGACAGAGAAAACCCACTTCAGACATCATGGACAGATTGGATTAGGTTATACTGAACAAGGTGAATCCTCACAGCAAGGAGCTCAAAAGAACAAGAAACCTACTTGTAATCATTGTGGTAAGATAGGGCATACATAAAATAAGTGGGGGTGAAATGGGAAGTCAAAGTTTAATGGAAAATTCTACAGGTGCAATAAACATGGACATAGGGCAAGTGAATTCACTGAGAAACCTAAGTTTAAAGGAAAATGTTTCAATTGTAACAAACAAGGTCATAAGTATTCCGAGTGTAGAACTAAGAAGTGGAACCCTATTGAACAATTAGCTAAAGTAATTTTTGGTTGGGATTACAACACATGGAGCAAATGTTGTCATTGTGGTGAATATGGGCACATTGGTGAAAATTGTGCAAAGACTCACCCCAGAAAAAGGAATCCTACTAAGAGATGTTATGTGTGTAAACAAATCGATCATCTAAGCAAGAATTGTATGAACAGAGAAAAAGTGGATACTGGTTTTGAGAAAGGCAAAGCAAAATTTTCTGAAATCAAAACTCAGATGAGTCAGCAGTGGGTAAGGAAGTCTCCTAATAATTTAGACCAAAACAATGAAGGATCACATGGCACCCAAAATAGTGAATTGGGTGGATCCACCATCTCTAAATAAAGATATAAGAAGACAACTAGAACTATGCATACAAGCCATCATACATTAGTTCCATATATGGTAGCAAGTCCAAATCTGCATATTGATGCACTGGGACACATTATGGTTCTAACCGAGTCAGGATCTTAGTTACAACCGAGCTACTCAGGCATAACCGAGTTAAGTTGGGTTGTATGGTTTTAAAGATGAAAATTTAGTTTTCTTCGAGCTTCCTAGTAAGCTTGGGAGAACTACCCGAGCTATGATAGCTACTATGTACAGAGCATTTAATGAAAAAATTATGGTGAAAATTCTCATAAATGGTGAAATCAAAGGGTTATTTTTTACCAAGTCTTATAGTTTGCAGAGTGATTAAGAGCTTTTAGCGATTTTAAAGCGAATTTGTGTTTGAAAGCTTTAGTTGCAGAAAATTTTCATCAATCCTCCAAGCATTATGGAATCTTCATCCAATAGTAAGATCAAGAAGGGATCTAAGATCTTAGTGAGGAATGTAGTCCGCGAACCGCCAAATTTCAAACTTCATCCTGTGATTGCAAAGGAGATATATCCATGGGAGCCCATTCCCAAATTCCTCCTAAGGTACTATTGATTCACAAAATTCAGAATTTATATCATTGTAATATTCAACAGCTAGGCACATTGGAGCTAAAAAAATCATATGAAGCACTTTGTGTGGGAAGAAACCTGAAGCCAAAACACAAGTACCTTGAATTAAAGGGCTTAAACCACATCTTGCATATGTCAAAGAACTTTTAGATTAAGTGGATTAGGTTTATTCTAAGCTGTGTTCATGACATGCATCTTTGGTTGGAGCAACCCATGAAGATCACTAAGATGATGGTACATCGAGTGACAAGGTACCCAATTCTCAACAAACCTAAAGAAACTAAAACCCTACCCCGAGATGATTTAGCCAAGAAGACTCTTGCCGAGTGGGATGGAAAAGGAATGAAGTTGAATGGAGTCACTAACATGGAGCTAAAGTTTGGAATTCATGTGATTGCACATAAGATATATAGTTCAAGTTGACCAAACAGTGTTCCATGTGAGGCTGTGGACTTGGAATACAAAGTGGTGAATAAACATCTATCATTTGACCTAGCCGAGTTGCAGCTCATCCAACTGAGCAAAAACATGGAGAGAATCCGGGCATCTAAGACAAATCCGTGTAAGTTCGGTTCACTCTTGGTCTTCTTATTCTTTTATGATCACAAGTTTTTCCCTTCAAAAGGCACAGTTGTATGGAAGAAGGATAGGCCTATAATTTATCAGATAAATGAGCTTATAGCAGAATTGGGAGATAATTTTAAAAGCATCATGGATGCTTACTTTGAAATTTTTAGAGAGAAAATGCATAATAGATTCATAATTCCCAAAAAATTGGTAGAAGACTATAAGGATGATATATTCTTCCTAGTTGACTGTGACAAACTATACATTCAAGCAGTCAAGCCTAGGGTTGCATGGGTGAAACCTCTTGCATATGAGGTTAACATAGATGAGACTAGAGACATCATTGAAGCTCTTGTAAATGAGAATGTTGATCCTAAAGCACCATATTTATGTACTTATGAAGAAGCTAAGGGCAGAATATCATTAGAAATTGAGATTCCCAAAATCCTGAAGAGAGGAAGGAAGAGAATTGAGAAGTTTGAAAATAAATATGGCAAGCCATTACACTCTCCTCCTTCGATCACTAAAAGAAAAGGAGATGACATAAAGATAGAAGAAGAAGAACCTGTTTGTCGTAGTACTTACTTTATGCCATGTTAGTTATATTATCTGTATCCCGACGGTACTTAGTTTCTACCAGACGGTGGTTGGGAATCGGTGGTGACGTTTGGTCACACCCCATCGAGTTTTATATAAGCAACGTACTTTCTCTTCAGAGATATAATATAATAGTGACTATTGTGGATGTACTCAAGTTATGAATGATTAATGAAATCTTGGTATTCTTTGATCTATCTTATGTCATTTGTATTCCCTGTATAGTGTCTATGAACCAGTAAACTAAGTTACCCCAATAGGTAAACATTTGGCACCGATACCTAGACATACTTAGGAAGAAAAGAACTAGATGGCATATGAGCACTATGGGCCTACTAGTTGGTGAGATTAACCCAGAGGCTAACAACGCACATATGGAGATCTATGAAGGAGAAGAAAATACAATGAGGAAATCACTCAATTGAGAAGTGTTAGAATAAAATGACATCAATGAATTTTAAAAAAAAATTGATGTGTTGATTATTGCCCTATGGAGAAGTGAGAAAATAATTCATGCGCAATCAGTTGAATAAAAATAGAAAGAAGGAACTCAAGGAGGAAAAATCTGCTAGAAAATTCATACTCGCACAATAGCAAGCCGAGCGAAGGGAGAGATTTAGAAGATGCGTCGAAGGACTACCAAAGGGAGTAAGTTAAGGTGAGGGTCTGGAGGAATCTGACTAGGAGGCTAGGAGAAGTGACAAGGACCGCCTAGAGGAAACAAGGAGCTTGTTCGGTTCCTTAACCTTAACCCCATGGACGGAAGCAAGAGAAGCCTGAAGGAAGGAAGAAGAGGAAGCCACTGGGAGGGAGGCTCAGGATACCATTGTCGCCGAAAGTATCAAAGTGATAGAGGGGCACGGGGATCAGAGTATCCCAATAGGCCTGAATAGTTCTAGTAGTTCAGGGACATCAAGTGGTATGGTACCAAACATTTCTTGGGTACCAACGCTGGCAGTACCATCCCAGCCTGGAACACAACCTGTGTTGCAAACACAGTCGGCACCTAGAAAATTAAACATGGTCACTAACAAGGAGAAGTTTTCAAAGTTCCATGGCGATGGAAAAGAGGATCATGTTTATAATTTCTACACATGTCAGACAATTTGGTCTACGAATGGAGTCGCTAACCAGGCGGAGTGGATGAAACAGTTTCTGGAAACCCTCCAAGGGGTAGCAATCGATTGGTACTCTAACTTAGATAAAACTGGAGTGACCACATGGGATGCATTGAAGAAGGCATTCGAGAAGGATTTTTGGCTCCTGAGAGATGACAATGAAATTGTATCCGATATATATGGAACCAAGCAAGGGGAAAAAGAGATTGTGTGGGCCTACGGCCGCTGGCTAAAGGAACTAGTGGGAAAGATGGAGAGTCAGCCAGGGGACGGCTTGAAGAAAAGATGGTTCATAGAAGGGCTGAAATAGAACCTCCAGAGGAAGATGAACATAGTTCCTCCCACCTCATATGATGATGCATATAACTGGGCCATGGACCTGGAAAGTGAGCACAAGACATCAAAAAAGAAGAGAAGTAAATCATCTTCATTGGACAATGACACTTCTGAAGAAGAAAGAGGCAACGACGATGGACCAAACAAGAAGGTCATGGAACTCCAAAAAGATATGAAGAGAATGTTAAAATAATTCAAGACAATGAAGAGGGTACGAGCAAATACGATGAACTATGGTGCATAGACTGTAAGGAGAATGGCCACACCAAAGTCTCATGTCCAAAAAAATCATTCTGTGATATCTGCCAAGTTATGAGTCACTCCATCAAGGAGTGACCATACAACATGAAGTCACGAAGTGCACAAGTATTATTCATAGAACATGCCACAACGTCTGCACCAGTAGGAACCTCCTAGAAAACAAATACCATGGCCTCATCTGGAGGCTACTGGGATAACAGGCAAGGGGGAAATAATAATAGTAATAACAATAACAACTGAAGCCACATCCAGTATGATGCCAAAGGGATACCTATCATCCAATGCATGGCCTATAGCCAATGGGGGCACTTCGCTAATGACTGCAAAGCCAACGGTACTTCCCCACAGCACTTGTGTAAATGGTGTGGTCCCGGCGACCATGACAATTCACACTATCTGAAGGGAGTGAACTTCATAGACATTGATAATACTGTGCTCATAGTTACAAGGGTCAAATATAAGAAGGCCACATATCTAGATCCCCATATGGAGATGGAGAGGGCACATGAGGAAAAAGCAGCAATTGAGAAGGAGATGACCGCACAACAGAAGAGCACCCAAGAAGCTACCAGCACCTCACACACGAAGGCGGAGGAAAAAATCCTAAGGAAATTATTACAGATGAAGGTGCCGGTAAAAATCCAGGACCTTCTGAAGACCACCTCAATTAAGGACAACTATCCTTAACATGACACCATCACAACCTCATCAGGTACAGGAAACTTCTCCAAGTCTTACCGCAAATCCTATGTTGCTGGTTGTGAATAGTGAGCATCACCCAGAGGTGGTCAAGATGGGTATCCTTGGCACCACTCTCACAAACACCATTGTAGATGGAGGGTCCAGAGTAAATGTACTTTTAGAGGAGACATGGAAAAAGTTGGGGAAACCTGCGTTGTGGCCTCTGACATTCAACCTATTGGGAGCAGACCAGCATGACATCAAACCCATCAAAACCCTGATGGCTCAACGCATGATGATTGGGACACAACCCTAAATACTCAAATTTATGGTGATCCCACTAAATAAAAAGGGATACGATGCTATTTTGGGATGAGGGTGGCTCACCTTGGTGAAGGTGAACCACAACTAGAAGCGAAACACACTCACAATGGAGAATATTGGGAGGAAGTATGTGATTGATCTCCGCACGCAAATGATGAGTGAAGAGTTAGCATCTTTGGACTCAAAATCTGAAGGATAGAAATTGGGAGATGATAGAGGTCAAATAAGAATGGAGCCCAATGACAAAGGGGTGTTGGAGTTGGAAGAATGTTCTGGGGATGATGGAGATTCAATTAATGGCCTCTTTCATTGGAAAATGGAAGATTACGAGTTCTTCACACCATCTTGTAACATGTTAAGCATTAGGGAAAGAATTAGGGAGGAGGAAAGCACCCCCGCACACCATTTTATGAAAGAAAAACCCATCAAATACAAGGAGGTAAAATCAAAGGGGAAAAACCTCGGTGATGACGCTTGTATCGAAGATGGTGGGAACCTCGTGGCTGCAACCTTCAAAATCTTTATTCTCCTTCTTCTAATTTACGGGCGAGAGACCGTGGTTCCTATAGAATTTATGGTTCCAAGCATTGGGATTGCCATTAAAAATAGACTCAACGACATGGAAAGATTGAGGGAGCAGCTACACAGTCTCAATATATTAGATGAAAGAATAATGATAGCCCAATGGGAAACTGAGGTTGGACACTAATGGAGAAAATACAAGCACCTTAATCGAATGAAGTTTACATCTGGTCAGTTGGTATTGAAGTTTAATGGGCGAAATGAAATTAAACATGGAAAATTCAAAGCAAAGTGGCTAGGCCCATATAAAATTTGGGAAGTTGTCAGGAATGGGGCAGTGAAGTTATGGACACCCGACGGCCAGGCGATTCCAGACGTAGTCAGTGGGTTGAAATTGAAAATTTATCATGAATGGCCAAATAGAAGGCCCTGGTCGCGTTCTGAAAATGATTAGAAAAAAATTATAAAAAAATTAAAAATTAAAAAGTAACTTTACGGTGTCATACGGTGTCGTATGGCCAAAAACTTAAAAAGTGCAAGCAAGAACAACCCATACGATGCCATACTGTCTGATGTCGTATGGTTGTGTGGGTGGAAAGAAATGTACAAGACAATATAGTTGCACGTCACTTGGCCGTACGGTCATTTCTCCCCCACCTACAGTACCTCCTACCAACATATGCCAAGAGATGAACACCGTACAGTTGTATGGTCCGGTTGTGAATAGAAAGGAAGTCGTACAGTATGGTATATGCATAGGCAAAAAAGAAAGACATACAAAGTTTAATTTTATCTGTTATGCCGTACGGATTCAGGAAAGGTGGTGACGCCAGGCCATATGACAAGAAAGTGTAGCAAGGAGGCTATATAGTATGACATTCAGTATTAAAAGTATGACCGTACAATAGCCAGGGGGTTTCAAGTTAGATCACACTCCACCAAACATCTAGGAGCACACCGTACGGCCGTACAGACTTCTCGGAGATCATAAAGGCAATCGTAGGGATATTTCAACATGGTAAACAAAAGTCATATAGTGGGAAGCATTAAGATTGTTGAATGTAGACGGTACCATAGTTCATTCGGTATGGCTAGCACAGAAGAGGGAAAGGTGAAGCATGACTGTACGCCCGTACAAAGTAGAGTATTATATACGAATCTACTCATTTAAAACAATAAAAAGTAAACTAAGTGCCAGACAATCCTCCAGGTAGTTAGGGAAAGAAAAACGAATATATTTGCATTGTATTAAAAAAATGACGATAAATAAAGAATAGTGAATAGTGAATAGAATATGGCACCAAAGGGAAGGACATAAGTAGGTAGTGAAGAATAAGCGGTTGGTAGAAAGAGTATGGCATCATAAGAACATCACGAATACGGTGTGCCCCATGGACTTTTGTGTGGGTACCGCAATAGGGAGTGCGCTTGGGGCGCTGCCCTAGGACCCCGGGGGAGCACTGCCCCTCAACCCCACTTGGGGTGCTGCCCTAGGACCCCCTAAGACACTACTCCTCGACCCCACTAGGGGCGTTGTCCCCAAACCCCATTTTATTTTTGGAGGTACACTATAACCTTGAGTTTTGGGCACCAGCGCAGTCAAGGTAAGTGTTGGGTTTGTTCTGCATGGTGAGAAAGAAGTCTGAAGCTAAGCGTTGGAGGGGAAGCCATAAGCCACTGAGGAAGACTGATTTGGGTATTGTGAACACACAGAGTTGAGCAGATGAGACCCAGAGATGTTGCAGGCATGGATTTTTTGCACGCCAGTGGTGGCGAGAGAGGTAGAAGGGTACTATGCTTTGAGGCACTTAGAGTATATCTCGAATGGACATGAGGCTGTCATAGTGGATGAACAGAGATCTTGGGAGGAGATGACCACTAGGTTGGAGGCATTAGAGAAAGACTTGGCTCAGTGTACCAAGTAGTTGGATGTGGAGAAGACAACATGGCTATTGAGGACAAATTGGCTACGGAGGAAGTAACATTTGATATCATCTGGAGATGACTTTTCTTTAGGGGGGATGATGTTAGTTGTAGTACTTACTTTATGTCATGTTACTTATATTATGTGTATCCCAACAGTACTTAGTTACTACCGGACGGCGGTTGGGAATCGGTGGTGAAGTTTGGTCACGCCCCTTCAGGTTTTATATAAGCAATGTACCTTCTCTTTGGAGATATAATATAATAGTGACTATAGTGGATGTACTCAAGTTATGAATAATTAATGAAAGATTTGGTATTCTCTGATCTATCTTATTTCATTTGTATTCCCTATATAATGTATATGCATCAGTAAACTAAGTTACCCCAATGGGTAAACAAAACATGAGAAAGAAGAAGAGGTAGAAGCAGAGCCTCCTTAAAAGAAGAGGCTAGCCCCCAAGAAAACACCAAAGATCTCTACCCATGTCTTCACTGTAAACAAACCCAGAAGATTTAGAAGAAAACTGATATTTCCTAAAGAAGATGATGAATAATATAAAGTTACATTCAAGAAGCCACCACCTACCTTTGAGCAGAAGGTTGAAGAATTGAAAGGAGGTAGTGGTATGGGATGTCTCAAATCACTGAAGTATGCTTCCAAAACCAAGGATGAACAGAAGATTATTGAGGATGCATTAGTAGAGAAGATGTCAATATGGAAGTATGATCCATTTGAATTGAAAATCCATATGACTGAAGACCTTCTCAAGGAAATCACCATTCACTGGAACAATGTAGTTCAGATTGAAAAGGACTTCAGGAAACAAACCTTAAAGCAAGTCATGCATACATTGATTGATAAAGAGGTAAAAGATGTTGTCTAAATATGAGAGTAATCACACTCCAAGGTTTAGGACTTTTCAAATTTTGAGCAAGAAAATAGAGGATGTTGTGCAGTCCGCAACAAAGGTGTGGAAGTCAATTTTTTATGATAAGGGAGATGATAAGAAAAATAAATAGAGTATATACCCTTATGTATAGGTTAAAGATGAAGAACTACCTGAGGTTCAAACCATTGAAGAATCTAATACAGAATAGATAGCAGTAGAAGTGATGGCATCCCTTCCCTAATCACCTATTCAGAGTATCTTATCTCTGAGAAAGGAAAAGGTCAGCAAGTCTACATCAAGTCTAGTAGGAACTGAGCATCAGGCTCTACCTACTACTAGGCCAAGCCAGACTGAGTCACAAAAGGACACCATGAATGTTTCTACAGTTAGCATTGATTCTGTAGTTGGTGCAAAGATAGTTAATGACCTACTTCAACTGAACACTGAGGACAAGGATGATAATGTAAAAGGTAAGGAAATCATTCCTTCACCTAATCCTAAGGTCAAGATTAAATAAAAGGAAAAAATAACTAATGAAGTTGACCTTAAGAAATATATTGTGATTCCTAATTGGTATTTTTCTAGCCTAATAGCCAAGAAGATGGACATCCTTGGGGAGCTATGGAAGAAAAGAGCACAACAATAGAAGCTCCTAGATGAGAAGAAAAGGAACAAAGTTCTACAGGACATCAAAGGTATTTTCCTTGATTCATTCGTTCAGGCTTAGAATTGTCACCCTAAATCAGGCATTAAGGCTTCATGGCAATTCTATCTGACAATGGAAACTTCCTCTAGCTGTGTGTGAACTATGGATGAGGAAGAGTCTCTGGATTCTAGGTCGGCTCCTATTTGGTATAGAATATCACCTCCTGATTGAAAATTTAACTGAGAAAAGGGAGAAAGATTTAAAATAGAAAAGGTGATACACCAAGAAGATTCAGATCTTTTGAAGCTTCAAACTGACATCCACTTATCATACCCTAGGGTATCTCTGCACTATCATTCACTGCTCAATACATAGGTTAATTGGAAGGCCACAACTAGGGTTTAACCACAAGCAGTACTCTCACTATTAACAACATGCATATTTTGCAAAAGGCTTATATTCTGTGATATAGAATAGGAATCAATGCAATTCACTAATCCATATTACAAAGGTATTACTCTTAGATGCAAAAAATTGAAAAGGAACTTGAACAAATGATCACAATAAGATGTATGGAAATAAGTGGGGCAACTATATTCTTCTCAAAAATCTGTATACAAGTTACATGTATGAATTCTCGAGTAATGGCAAGGAATAGTGAAATCCTCTTGCACAAAACCAAAATTACAAGCATGAACTTACACTAGAATACAAAAAAAAAATGAATAAACAGCTATAGGAATCAGAAATTCACTAAAGCTCCTCTATCCACCAATTTGACCCACCTAACATGAAGCAAAAACCTTCACTAAATAGCCAACATGGCTTATTTTAAAAAATCTTCCCTCCAAAAATCCCTCGATAGCTATAGGGTTTAATTAATTTCCCTAAAACAAAACCCTAAGTTTTAGCCCCCCATATTTACATCAGAATATATCAATTACATCTTTATTCAATTTGAATACATGATATTTGAATCTTAAAAGTGTGACAACTCCACTTTTAATAAACCCGATCACCTAACTTCAAAGGGTTTGAAAACCCTTGTCAAATCAACATCATAACCCATCTTTGACTTTGCTGACACCACACTACTGTGGTTGATGCTATTGCGATTTGTAATCAACATGGTTTGTAGTTGACTTGACTACCATCAGTTGGAAGGGATAGTTTTATTATGTCATGGCACAAAAAGTACCAATGTGGCAATAAGGAGGGAATGTCGATGCACTGGGACTGCAACTACATTTACTCCATCTGACAGTGGATTTCAAATGAGAGTAAAACACAATGCATTTCATTCATCGGTTTCATTTGCATCTTAGGGTTTTTGTTTTGTGGTGCCACCATGTTTGAATCCAGAAACCATTATCTTCTACAATGAACCCGCCTCTGTTCTATAGAGAAACTTCATTTTTATGAGTTTTTGTAGGAAGAAAAGATGTAGCATTTGTTCGCCATAACACATGGCATCTCTATTTAACTTCTCTTCAATGCTAATGGAGTTCTTCGGTCTTCTTTTTTCACTTGATTTCGGGTTTCACAGTGGGTTGACTCCAGTCTGCTTGAAAGCTTGGAACACTTAATGATGAAGTGTTTTCGAAGCCATTTACTAATGGCACTGCAGATTTACTTGTAACTCCAGTTCTGGATTGAGTTTTTCCACCATTTTGGGTTTTAAATCGCAGTGTATGAAGGAAGTTCTGGCAGTCTTTGTTTGCGGCCACCACTGTAGATTCGGGATGTAACACCACTGCTTTCTTGGAATAGTCTCAAGCTATGGTTGAGAAGTCGAGCCCATGAACTTCGGTTTTAAACTGGGGATATCTCAGCCACAGCTTTAGACTCATCCCCATTTGGTTATGTGACATGGAACTGAGGAAAAACACCATGGCCTCCACTGTATGTCTTTTAAATACATCTTGATAGCAAACCGCCATGTGGGTTCCCTTCAGCATTTTAAAAAATGTATCTTATGACTGAAAGATGCAATGTATGCATTTAGTTTTAACTCTATGACATCTTTCAGTCATAAGTTTCACATTTTTTGTGCAATTTGCCACAGTCATGACTGGGAATATGAAGACACACACCACTTTGCACATACAGATAATTTGGCTTCTTCTGTTGTTTATTTATTTCTGCTTACTGCATCAATATGATCTTTACTTAGTGTTTGATAAATGCTTTGAACTCTCTGCTTGATGTCGACTATGGCTTTAAACATTCATACAACTCTTGAACTAGTATATGTTTACTCTCGAGCCCATTACTATAGTACTTCTTGTTTTTGAACCTCACTGTCATTCCCACATGTTGTCATCCACATTATTTTAAAATACCCACATGGATTTGCACTTGAAGTTGTCAGTTTAATGCTTGTCTCAACTTTGAAGTAAAACACGGGTTTTGTATTGTTTAAATGTTTTAACAAAAACATCATTCTTGTTGTCTTTAAATACAAAAATTTAGTAAGCACAACATATGCTTCCCTGTTTGATGACACTCCACTATCTGAAAACAAACACACATAAGATATTTAAACTGTAAACATTATGTTAAAAAACACTTTTAGTTTACATTTTTGCTGATAATACTGAGCATTTCTTTAGAATGTAAGCACAAATATGTTGAATATGATGTTGTCTTTGATGTAAAAAATATACTGTTTTACTTTTGAAGTATACATGAGAAAGAATAAACCCATGGGGTTCAAGCACGGGCTCGTGACTCCCATGGGTTTTACTTCAAAATAGTAAACCCAATCTGCATATATAATTCTTATCAACATTA
>MU225256.1:15610514-15653060 GCA_018584345.1 Thuja plicata | reverse complement strand
CATCAAGAAACCAACCACAAGGCAATGCATGGGACCTCTACTCCATACTTTCAATTATGCCTTTTATTCTGCAATGTACTATTGTTTTGACATGAAAAGAAAGATGAAATAACACTTGTATAATACACTCAGCTTGAATGCATAATGTAATTGATCAAATTGTAATTTATAAATTCTGGAATGTGATCAACTCTTAGAGTACAAAATGACAATTTTTCTGAAAATGAATGTAATTACAAAATGTTGATTAATAATACCTGAAGGGTAATATTAATGGGACTCCCTCTAAAAATGCAATCTCTTCCTATTTATGATTACTTTGATGCATGCTGGAAATTAGGGTAACATCACTATAGATTGAATTCAATAAGGAAGACTCTATAATGGACCAACTTTTTGACATAGTCCACAATTTTAATCATGATCTTAGTGGACAGGAGAAATTACTGCAAAAGGTAGAGAAAAAATTTGAGAATAAGGTTTTAGAGAATTTTGTAGGTAAGATTGCAATAGATCAAGTGAAGCTAACCACTATCATTAGCTCTCTAGAAATCACTATGAATAATGTTGTGGCATTGTTTGTAAAGCTGAGTGACACATCCAATTTTACCATGGAAATAAAGAACAAGCTAACAATGATTTGAAGGCAAGTGCAAGCTAGTTGGCACTTGATCCTAGTTCAAGTTTAGCACATTTTGTTAAGATCAAGTATGTGACTGATCTGCAGGCAGAGCTACTGAGGGAAGAAGGAAGAAAAATGGAATTCCCTATTAGCTATACAGAGCCAACTCCTTCCTCATATGGATGTCATGCAAAAACATATTGCTCATGAAAAGACACTTATCCATGATAAAAACTTTTCAGTTGCAGAGCTTATGATGGATTTGTCTGCAAAAATTCAGATTGAGTTGCACATCCTCAAGATATTGCAAGACAATTGGGACAAGACTTTGACTCAAATTTTGAAGGTACATTGTGATTTCCTTTCATATTTTGGTATTACCTTGTAGATATGCTTTTTGGCATTTGTGTCAAAAATAACTGGTAAAGATAGAATTTCTATATATGTGAGGAAATACATGTATAGAGAAGAGGAAGATATATATATCAGAGTTACAAAAATAGTTTTAGAAAATAAAAATTAGAGTCAATTGTAACCGACTTGCAGAGAAGCAGTCAAAACTGAGGAAGTACCCAAGCACATGGTAAGGGAGAGTTTTGACTTAGCATTTTGATCAGAGCTTTTGGGTATGATAAGTGTTTTTTTCACTAATGCCAAAGGGGGAGATTGTAGACCTTATGGCAAGACATGTTGTCAATTAGTGCCAAAACACTTATTCATTCATATGATTACAATGTTGACCAAGCCAACAACTTGAAGTGTTACCTGAGCTAAGTTGTTGCAGTGTTGACCGAGAAGTTAATTCCAAACAATATCACGTGAGTCACCAGTGTTACCTGAGTTTCATACCATCTCTGAGTTATCAATGTGGCCCAAGCACCCAGTGTTAACCAAGTGCCAGAGTTGCCAGTTCACTGTGTCGCCCAAGTGACAGTATATCACCCGAGTGGATTACTGGACCCTAGTATCAGTATTGGGCCGACTTAGTACATATTATTTGATACTATTTAATATAATAGTAGCTGACTTGTAGAGGTAATTGATTTGGATAAGGTATATATGTAAGATAGTTTGTTTATCCAAATTATGATGCATAGAAGATGGATATATGAATCAATTATAGATGTGAATATGAAGAGGTAGATTGATTAAAAGGCTATAGCAGTATAAAGGAACAACAGAGACTCATCTATCACATTCAAGTGATCAGTATTACTTCAAAGGATCTTATTTAGAAAATCATAGTTGCATAGCCGACCATTCACTAGTTCATCCTAATAGGTGTATCAATTAAAATCCTTTAACAGGGTGGACTTAACAGTCCTTCACAAATCTCCTAATAGAGTGCATACTTAACTGTATTGTATAAATCCTTTCACAAGGTGGACCTAATAGTCCTTATTGATCCTAGCAGGGTAGACCATCAGAAGTGGTTAATTGTAAGCCTTAACCGGCCAAATTTATTACTGCAGTTCTAAATGTTTTGGGTATCATCCCCACCCCAGTTCTACTTTCTATTTGGAAGATTTTTGGGTAACAAAATATCATGTCAAGTTTTATGAATGTTTATTGCTTTTATGTTCCATGCATGCAATTAGATTAGTCAATCTAATAAAGGATAAATTTGAATAAGTTTTATTTGTTCCTAATTCACCCCCCCNCCTAATCCCCCCCCCCCCCCCCCCCTCTCTTAGTTATCTAGCCTACAATATATTGCCAACATTTGCAGCTATAAATTGTACACAGGTTGTTTAGATGAAAAAAATGTTGAAGGACATTGGAATAATTTTTGAAGAGCTGGTGGTTATCCATTGTGATAACACTAGCATAGTGAATATTTCAAAGAATCCTATAATGCATTCAAAGACTAAACATATTTCTATTAAGTATCATTTCTTGAGAGACAAGGTAGCAGAGAAATAGATCAGATTGGAGTATGTTAGCACAAAGGAATAAATAACATATATATTTACAAAACCTTTGCCAAAAGATTATTTTGAGTATCTCAGAAGCATGCTTGGGGTGAGATCCACTCCCTATGGTAATTAATTGATACAGGAATGCATCAGTTCAATGGCTTTCAAAGCTATATCATTTTCTGGACTCTATGTATGAATCTACTCCTTAGGGGGAGTGATCACACGAATACTACAGAACATATTTGGGTGATTTTGCACCTGGTTGTTACAGACATGAATATTTTAAAAAGATCCACCTTGCAGAAAAATGAAGAAGAGTCATGACACCCTTTTCCATTGTTGTCAAAGGGGGAGAGATTCTATGTGAAAATATCTACTATTTTAGGGAGAGTTGTATTGAGGATATCGAGAATATTGTATTGAGAGAGTACTTTTGGGTTGATGTATTTTCCCATATGTTGCAATCAATGCCAAATAGATAGATTTTTGGATGATGTTAGAATTAGCTACTACTAATGTTGCTGGAATTCATGTTTTGTCAATGACGTAAACATATGTTTCTATGGAGGAAGTATAGACTAGTTATTATTGTTGTATGATGACTGGTAGAAGTGTACAGATACTTTACGGATTAATCAGATTGAGCGAAGATGGGGATATATAGAAGGATGTATACTGATATTATTTCTAAAGTCACTTTGATTAATATTGCATATGGGATGAGTTACAAATGTTTTGGTGAAGACTGGTTACTGGACTGTGATAGTCATGATTGACAAAGTGAGTCTCTATTTTTTGAGTATATCTTGTAGGCGATGATGATTCAAGTTATGCGAGCTTAATGGATGATAGAAGACATGTTCAGGATTTTTTTTATGGGTCACAAGTCATATATTTTTTATTATGTCATTTGTGGCACGTATTCTGGAGACCTATTTGGGGCCAACTTCAGAGATGTGGCGTGTATTATGGATTGCGAGCGTGGTTTACGGATCTTGGATTATATCTGATGTATTATAATTGATGTATACTTTTTATAGGTACCATGTGTATCTTAGCAAGGGGTTAAATAAATATTTGTATATTGGGAAAGATTAATTGGTTGACCTAATCAAATATTGTAATAGGTAATATACGAGAGATCTTTTCTTTTGAAAAGATGTATACATGAAGAGAAGGTGATTGATAGAGACAAAGAAGTGTGGAAGCTGCAAGCTTGATTGTCTCCTAGATGTAGATTAGGGGATATCTTTATTTTACTTCATTGGAACTGACTAAGAAAAGACAATTACTATCAGAAAGTTCACTGGATTGTATATTTTCTATATACACTTGTGTTTTGAACTGTAAGTCCTTAAGGGTGGCATTAACCTTCTTTAGGAAGTGTGCCTAGGCAGTAAGCCCACCATTGTTCTTGACTCCTAACAGGGTCTATCCTTTAACAAGGACTATGCATTGTAATGTTGTAATAATCTCCTAACAGGGCTAAATTTTTTAACAGGGATACTATACTTTCAGTGCAATATTTGTGGGTGCTAATTATTACCAGGGTTTTACCTTTAACGGGGTTTCCTCGACAATAAATGATTGTGTTATTGTGTTAACATTTACTGTGTTATCATTTGGCTAAAAAATTTGTTTATATTGTTTAATTTTTAATAATCTATCTCACAAATTATTCACCCTCCCCCCTCTCAGTTGTGTTGGTGGACTGTTATTCCTAACATGAAGAACCATAAAATCAAAGACATTGTTGTTACAAACACAGTAAGGGAAGTTTTATTAAAATCTATTCACAAAGTATATAGAAAGAAACATTTGAAGAGGAAATGACAGTATGAAATGTTGATCACAGACATATAACATTAAATAAGATGGTGACAACACCAAGAAATATAATAATCAATATGGAAAATATCAATATGAAGAACAATGTCATTCGAGTACTACATGGTTAAAACAAAGAGAATGGAATGTAATCATGGAAAAGGGGAAGTCACATAATTTGAGAAAGAATCCAAATGGTGGTATAGACGATGATGAAAGAAGAGTGCCAAGATAGTCACCTTGTGAAAATAAATGATATCACTGATACTTCAAGCTTCATTGAAGGAAGATGTTGAAAAACATGATAGATCTCTAGGAAGTCAAAAGAGACACGCATCTAAAAGAGAGCATAGAGAAATATATTGTTATTCCTGGACAAGATAGTCAATGATCAAAATAGAAAAGAAGAGATAATCTTATGGAATAGATAATAGTTTGATATTGAAACCAAGAATTAAAAGTCATGGGTGGTGTTTTTTTTTGTCTTTTTGATAGTGAGGGTCAATGCCACAATTATTGGTACAGTCACGGATGGAGAAGCCTCAATGGGGACGGTCAAACCATGTAGTAAGAGTTATACAAAATTTGTTCACTACCTTTTTTTGTCCATCTATCTATGGGTGAAATGTATAACTAAACTTCAAATCAGTCTTCAACTTCTTCCAATGTATCCTTCAAAAGTAGCCAACAAACTTACTATCTATATCTAAAACTATGCTTCTAGGAGATCCATGCAATCTCAAAACTTCTCTGAAAAATATTTCTTCTACATGTACCACATGTGTAGTTGTCTTACCAGGTATGAAATGAGCTATATTGGAAAATATGTCTACTACCAAAAACATAGAATCATTACCTCTTTGTGTCTTCAATATCCCAAGGATAAAATCCATGCTAATGTTTTCCCAAGGTTTAGTTGGCATAGTCAAAGGTGTATACAATCTAGTTTTATGACTATTCCCTTTAGCAACTTAACAAAATCTACAACTATAAACAAATTTCCTTACATCTTTATGAATTAGATGCAAAAAAATAACTCTCACTTAGAAAATCCATTGATTCGTCAATGCCAAAGTGTCCAACCAATCGTCCACAATACTTTTCTTTAATAAGATTATTCCTCATTGAACTCCTAGGTATACATGACTGAATTCCTTTAAAAAATATACCTTCCAAAATAAAATAATCTAACCACTTGTTTTGGTCTACAACAATAGGTTCTGCAAAATTACGGTATTCCTCATACAAGTTCTTAAACTCATCAAATCTCAATACCACAACTCTCATCTCTATCAATAAATTCCTTCTTCTACTCAAAGCATCATAAACCTTGTTTTTCTTACCACTACTATGCTTCAACATAAAATTATAACTCTGCAAGAACTCTACCCATCCCATGTGTCTCTACTTTAACTCACCTTTGTTGTTCAAATATTGCGATGCTTAATGATTGGTATACAACACAAATTCCATAGGTGATAGATATTGTCTCTACTTATTGAAGGATTGAATTATGACATTGAAATCATGATCATAAATTGAATATATTCTCTTTACATCATTCAACTTCTCACAGAAATACACAATATATTCTTTACCTTCTTTAGTTAGTATTGCTCCAATTGCACTCCCACTTGCATCACAGTCCACTTGAAATAATTTTTTGAAATCTGGTAAAGCTAACACAGTTTGTTCAGTCACCTTTTGTTTCAATAATTCAAAACTCTTATTTTCTCCATGTGTCCACTTGAATTCCTTTCTTTCTCCCCTCATCACCTCAGTCATAGGACTACAAACCAAACTGAAATTATTGATAAATGTTCAATAGAAAATAGCCAATCCATGAAATTATGTTACCTCTCTAACACTTTTAGTTGTAGGCCAATCAACAATTTATTTAACCTTCCCAAGATCCATCTATACATATCACAAACCTCAAATACACAAGATCTTCCTTCATGAAAATTCAATTCTTGATATTTATGAACAACTTATCCTCTCATAACCTCTGAACAACTTGTCTCAATTGCAACAAATGTTCCTCATTTTCCTTACTGAAAATCAAAGTTTCATCTATATAAAAATTCACAAACTTACCCAAGAACTTCTTCAATTCCTCATTCATCAACCTCATGAAAGTACTAGGTGTATTAGTCAATCCAAAAGGAATTACTAACAACTCATACAATTCTTCATTTGTCTTGAATTTCGTCTTCCACTCATCCCCTTCTTTGATTTCGATAGGATGATAACCACTCTTCAAATCTATCTTTGTAAAATAATTTGCTCCACTCAAAAAGTCCATTATATGATCCATCCTAGGAAAAGGAAACCTATACTTCACTATGATTTGATTGATTTCACTAGAAACAATACACATTCTTCACTCTCTATTATTCTTTAGGTTCTAATATTGTAGGCACTACACAAGGACTCAAGATCTCTCTGCTCAAACCTTTCCTCAACATTTTTTACACTTTTTTATTTATCTCTTCATTCTCTGCAGGTGTCATTTAGTGTAAAACTTTTTTTGGACAACTAGCTCCAAGGATTAGGTCCATTCAAAGACTAGTACTCCTACATGTGGTAATCTCTTAAGCACATTATCTGGCATTATGAGTTCATATTATGTTAGAAATTATTTTATTTCCTTAGGTTGTTCATCTTTTGATTCCAAATTTTACTTGTTGGGGATAGAACCATAACACATACTGCCACTTTTCAAACCATCCAAGAATTTCCTTCCTTCATCCAAATAAACACTAACATTGGTGAAAATTTCCCTCTTAGGATTCTCTATCAAGGGAAAAAATGCTTGTTTCATCCCTTTTGTAATAATAGTATACCTATTCCTTCTTCCATCATGAAAATATTTTCTATCATACTACCATGGTCTACCCAAAAAGATATGACACACATCCATAGGTATAATATCACAAATAAATTCATCATGATAAGATCCCATCATAAATTTCACCAAGCATTGTTTACTATTAGAACCTTATGATCATCTTTTATCCATGCTATATGAAAAGGTTTCAGAGGCTTCAATCTCTGCAACTTCATCTTGTTCACTAACTCCTCATAGGCTAGTTTATCTAAACTAACACTATCAATGATCACTTTGAAACATTTGCCTTCAACTTTGCATCTTGTGTTGAACAAAATTTTCCTCAACAATTGTTCTTGATTTGTCTCTTCATGACATAGGACTCTTCTCACCATTAGGGTTTCTCCATCCTCTATTTGATTTAAATATTTAGTAGGCTCTTTCACCACATAAGAATATCTACCATTATTCTCTATCACCTTATTTAAATTACCTTAAGTGCACTCAAAGGATCAGTGTCCTTCTCTACCACATTTGAAACAAGTTCCTCTAAACAATATTTTGTCATCTCTCATGTAACTACTTGATCAACTACCTATATGAAAATTCATGTCATCCCTTTACTATGAACTCTCTTCTTTGAACTCTTCCTTTCCCCTATTTAGAGTTGTAGAATATCTTCCTCCACTATAGAAAAAAAATTTCCTCTCTGAAATCTTCCACCTTAAGATTTTAGAGAGGAAGAAACTTTACATTATTTTAGTGAGTCATCAAACTCTTCCACCTCACATATGGACAAGCTTCAATGAGGATGGTACAAGTGTGTAGAAAGAGTTACACAAATAGGAATTGAAAGAAAGAGTACCAACTTATACAAGAACATCAACTTTATATTCAAGAAAACTCCAATACAATCGGCCAACAACATGCATTCTTACATTCTAATCATACATGCATGATTACAGATTGAATTCTAAATTATTTATAATGCTAACCTTAAAGAGGTTATCTATCCAAAAGATACCTAACTAGAGATTAATTACATTAATTTATAGATGTTCGTAATGCAAAAAAGTCGACCAAGATCAATCACATTCTCTAAAGTAGGAAAACATAATACCAAATATAGGTTATGGCCCAAATCTTGAAGAACTTCCCTAAAAAGGTTCAAAATGAAGCGCACACCTAAAGGGAGGTTTCCCACAATCCCCAAAGATCAAATCATATAAAAATATGGTGCAAGAACCAATGAAAAGGTTCATGATATCAGAAAACTCCAGTAGGCCGTGAAATTTGAAGAACAAATAAGTCTAGACCAAAATTAAAGAAATCTCCATCGAGAAGGAATAAATCAAGGTGTGAACCCAAACACTGATCAAACATAGTGTTAAGAACATTCCACAAGGTACAAAACCCAAAATAAAGAGATTGGAAAATATGAACAACTGAAAAACATTAATATTTTTGGTTGATGCAATATTTTCAAAGAACCCAAGATTCTCTTGCATCATGTATAATGAAGACGATGTTAGCAATAATAGTCCACCAACACATCTGAAAAGGGGTGGTGACTCAATTGTGAGTCAAGTAATTTGAACTTTAAACTTTATAACCCAATTACTCAATGCAAATCTAAACACATCAAATACACCACCATAACATAAGCAATTTTTGTCTAGGAAACCCTGTTAAGGGAAAAACCCTAGTGGGAATTAGCACCCACAAATAATATACTGAAAGTATATTATCATTGTTAGGAGATTTAGCCTTATTAGGAGATAAGTATTTTTTTTTATCGATAATAGTTATTTTTTCATTAATATGTAAAAAGGTTACATCATTGCCATACTTGGCTCTCGGATACATTTTTGGAAAAAACTTGATTGCATTCTACTAGCTTCTTCTAAGATCATCTGTGTGTTAATATACAATATATCAAAATGGTTTTCTATTAACAAAAAAATAAAAAGGAAACCGTAGTCCCACTAACTAAACCACTTGGCAGTCTCATCTATGGTAAAGTTACCAAAGGCACCACCTTTCTCCACTAGGGCCCCAACGTGAACCATACCCTCATCCATCTCACTCGTGCCTGTAGCCTCCTCTTCTCTAGCCTTCCAAGCTACATTGGCCTTTATGCCCCTTCTAGTGACTGGCAGCTGGCATTGAATTTGTGGACTGCCATCTTCTCCCACAACCACGGTGGAATTAATGGGTGTTTTCTTCTTTTTTGGCCTCCCCACGAGCTCATCTTCAACCTTCTCCTTCGCCTTCGTCTTCCTTTTCTCCAAGGAAGCCTTCAGATCCTTCCAACCACTAAGGGCCCGTGCTAAATGGACATCCTTAGGGCTGGCTATCAACCATAGTACAAGTGGCTGTAGACCTCTGCTTCCACGTCCCACCATGCAAAATGGCTTGTCGCCCATGTGCAAACCCAACCCCACCTTTGCTTGTTGGATGATTTCCTCCACTCCTTCTACCCATTTGATCACCATGCACTATCGAACCACCCATCCCACTTCCTATTTTGACTCCGCTACCAGGAGATCGAGGGTGACAAAGAGGGACAAAATGTCCAAATTTGTTCTTGGTTTCCACTAATTCTAAAACTAATGCTCCCCAAAGATGTCCCTAATTGCCACCCAGAATTCTTCACCATCCTCCATGAAAACATGACTCAAATGGTTCATTGTAATGGGTCCTTCAAAAGCTAGGATTTGGCCTGTGGTGGAGAGGGAGAAATTGGCCTCCATTCTACGCTAATGGTTTCTTTTCCAGTTTTCAAAATTATGCCTAGCCTTCTTCTCAGGTGGCTTTAAATTTTTGCCAAAGTCTCTAGAGGCCACTGATGTCATCATCATGTTGTCATCCCTCCCATCCTTTCTCATCAATCCCTTCTGTACTTTCTTTGCATTCACTTAATGGGAAATCTCATCTTGTGAGATCATGCTTCAAAAATGCTCATGCTCACACACATCCTCCTTGCCATCATTTCCTTGCTTTGTAGTGTGCAGGGCTACCACATGGTTTTGGTGACTTGAATCTTCCATCCTTGGTTTTTACTATACTCAGCAGCCCCCGACTATGGTTTCCTTCCTTGATATATTTATTGATCTCTATGTTTCAACTCTAAAGTCTTCTAATAGTTCAATTTTTTTTTCAAGTGAACCGTTGGCACCAATATTTGAGAGTTTATCTGCCATCTCATTTGTTGCTCTCGGCACCTGTGAGACTTTGAATTCTATGAATTCTCCCACTAAGTTCCTGATTCGCCTTATATATTTATTCAAATACCAGGTATCCATTTGACCTTTGGCGATCCCATTTACTACCAGGAGTGAATCTCCTTCTAGATGAATTCTCCTAATCTGTAGTCATCTTGCCATTAGAATGGCCTCAACTACTGCCAAACATTCAGCCTCATTGTTAGTTCCATTTCTTAACCTTTTGGCCCCTAAAGCCATTATTTCTTCCTTCTCATCCAAGGCAATATATTCTATCCCTCATATTCCAGGGTTGCCATGTGAGGTGCCATCAAAATTTATTTTGACCCATCTAGGCGATGGGGGTTTCCAGTTACTCATACTACCTTCCTCAACCCAGTTTGGAGGTTGCACCCTCCCATTCCCATTAATGGGTCTATATTTCACCCACGGCCATTGGCATTGTACCAGCATGTCATCCCTGGTGAAAGGGGTCTTACAAGCATTAGTCTATGTGGCCGCATTGGACACCAACTCTGACACTGCTACTTCAAATCGTGTTAAAAACCTGTCTACTGCTTTAGCTTTCCCTAAGAAGATTCTCTTATTCTGCTCATTCCATATCAACCAAATTGTACTATATGGGAGAACATGCCAAATAGCTTCCAATGATGACATTCCTTTTTGGTTTCTCCATGAGGTTAGCCACTCGCTAAGTTTGAATGGTAGGGGGCCTTGCCAATTCAATTTTCCCAGTCCAAATCTCCAAACTTCCTGTGAGAATTCACAATTTAGGAATAAGTGGTCCACAATCTCTTCTAATTTATTACACAGGGCACATCTAAAGGGTCCTACAAATCCCAATCACATAATTCGATCCCCTGTGAGGGATCTCCCATTCCCAGCCAGCTGTGTAAATGTTGTTGCTTTGGGCAAACAGTCTTTCCTTGAGCAAACATTTTCTTCCTAGTCCACCTTTCGTCCTTCCTTTTCTAACAAGGAATGGCTGATTTTTACCGAGTACTAGCCGCTTTTTTCTCCTACCCAAACTACTTCATCTTGTTCCTTAGATGCGATGACCATTCAACTGCTCAAAATTTGCCTCAGAGTCTCTTGATGTTCCTCTGAGAGTCCTAAATTTGTTGTCTCCTTTCATTTGAGTTCATGGGCCAAAACAACCGAGGTTAGATCTAAAAAAATTCTTACCTTACTTCCCCACTCTCTTTTCGTTACCAAAATGATTTGGGACAGTATCCCTTGGGCCAAGACCAGCTGCCCATCCCAAGAATCCTGCCAAAAGGAGGCTTTCCTACCATCTCCAATTTTCCATGACAAATGATTCATTATTACTGGTCTACAGCTTATCAAAAAGTTCCAAAGGGCCAACCCTCTGGGTGGATTATTGATCATGAGGATTCTCTCCCAATCTGCAATGTCCAGATATTTGGCTTGCAAAACTTTCACCCATCATTTCTCTAGTTTGCTATAAATTTTCCATACCAGTTTGGCTCCCATCGCCTCATTAGTCAATTTCCAGTTTCTAAATCCAACCCCGCCACCACCTTTTGTTTGAAAAACTTTGTCCCAATCCATTAAGGGTATTTTGTCTTGATCCTGTGCGTCATTCCACAGGAATTTGTGCATTTTTCATTGTATACTTTTGATCATTTTAGCTGGGATTTTGAAGCATGCCATTAGATAGATAGACATTGTTGAGATTAATTTTTGTAATAACAGTATACGCCCTACCAAGGTAAGCCATTTACACTTCCATTCGTCCATCCTGACTTGGCATCTATCGACCAATTCCATCCATAGCTTTTCTTTATCTACACCAGCAAAGAGGGGAGTCCCCAAGAATTTACCTAGGAGTCGGCCAATACGGACTCCAAAAACTCTAGCTATATCCCTCTGTAATCTGGGCTCCGTTTTGAAGAAAAAAACTGTAGATTTTTGCTAGTTGACATTTTTCCCTGATGTCGCACTGTAGGTGTCTAGGAATTTTTTCATCACCATGGATTCCTGCATTGAGGCCACCCCAAAGAGACAGGTGTCATCCGTGAACTAGGAATGGGATGTGGATTGCAGACCTCATGCAATCTCAATGCCTTTCCACATACCTTGGGCTTTTTTTCTTGAGATAGCCCTCCCAAGCACTTCGGCTAGGATAATGAATAGGAAAGGAAAGATAGGGTCACCTTGTCTAATTCTGTGTGTCATTTCAAAGAATCCTTAGGGGCTTCCATTGATTAAAATCGATGCCTAGTAGGAGAAAATCATTTCTTTAATCCATTGAACCCATTTTTCATCAAAACCAAATTTCCTTAGTATCTCAATTAGGAATCCTCTGTCCACTCCGTCATACACCTTCTTGATATCAAGTTTCAAAATCATGTACCTCTATTTACTAGCTCTGGCCAAATGGATGGCTTCATGAGCTATAATGATTCTATCCACTATGTTCCTATTAGGAGTGAAGCCGCTCTGTTCCCAAGAAATCAGGCGCTCCAGTACTGGCTTTAAGCAATTTTATTCTACCTTTGTGATGATTTTATAAATCATTTTGTAGAGTGAAATGGGTCAAAAATCCTTAAATGTATTGGGTTTCTCTTTCTTGTGAATTAAGGCCACCATCGTATTGTTGAAATCCTTTAAAATGAATCCTTTGGACCTGGACTCTTCCACCACTGCTAGTAGCTCCAGGCCTAAAGTATCCCAAAAATTTTTCTAGAAAAAAGCTTGGAAACCATCAAGCCCTAGTGCTTTTTCTCCACCCATTCCAAAAACTGCTTCTTTTAGTTCTGATAAGGACACTGGGGCATTAAGTTTCTAGTTCTCCTCTGGGTTTACCATCTTTGGGATGAGTAGAAGGGGTTCTATTTGGACCCTATCGTCATTAGCCCCTTCCTCACCCCAGAGGTTGGAGAAAAACTCAAAAGCCTCCCAGTTGATATCTGTACTCTCCTCTGTAAGATTTCCATTATCCATCTTGATAGCCAAGATTCTATTCACACTTCTTTTGACCTTTACTGAGCTGTGAAAAAACTGTGTCTTTTTCTTCTTCTTTGAGAAAATTCTCCTGTGATTTCTGTCTCCAATACACTTCCTCTCTCTATAAAATTTCACTGTATCTACACAATAGATCTTTCTCTGTTAGGAAATCTACCTCATCCATACCTTCATTTTGGACTTTACAATTTATGACTTCCAGCTGCCCTTCCAAACTTAGTTTTTCAGCAAAGATATCACCAAAATGTGTCCTATTCCATATTTTTAGTTTTTGCTTAATAAAACCTAGTTTCTTACAGAATTGGAAGGTCAAGTTCCCATCTTCTTTTGGGGCCAAAGTCCACCATTTAGTGATCATTTCCTTGAAACCCGGTTCTCATAGCCAGGTTTTTCCATTTTAAAAGGGCACCGGGGAGGTATCCCATCCTTGTGAAACATTAGTGCCATCGGGAAGTGGTCTGATCTTGATAGTCCCAAGATTTGAGTCTCAAAGACAAAGGGATGTGCATTCCAACTTCCTGCCCAGAAAAACTTGTCCAACTTTTCCGTAATGTTAGAGAAGCCTATTCTCCTATTATTCCAAGTGTAGTTTCCTCCTCCCGCTATCACCTCCCACAACCCATTGTTGACTACAAAATTTTTAAAATATGTTTGGACCCTTCTCTGCCTTCCCCTCCCACCCCACTTATCCAAGTGAATAAGGGTTGCATTAAAGTCCCCTGCAATGATTTCCACTTCCTGCTCTAGGCCATCTAGAGCCATAGCAATTTCTTCCCAGACCCGTCTCTTATCCTCGATTTGGACAGGGCCATAGACATTGAATAAAAAGATTGAAACATTAATAGTGAAAGGACTCGCCTTGGCCAATTCCTAGAATCTTTCCTTAGCAATTGCTTCCACCTTAACCAGTCGAGGGTTGCAAATGATCCCTAAGCCACCTGAGGCGCCAACTGCATCAACAAAAAAACCAGACCAATTCTATCTGGCCCCAAACACCTTCACTACATTTTCACCATCTAACTTACTCTATTGGATACACACAATATCAGACTTCTCTTGATCAAGACCTCTCTTGATCAAGCGTCTCTTTTCAGGGGTATTGCAGCCCCTGAAATTCCATGTTAGGAGCTTCATGGCTGCCCATAAGGGAATAAGTCCCTTCCAGATCAAAGCTTAGTTTTCCCCTTTGTGTTATCTGCATCTTCCAGTAACTGCTAGTTCAATTTTCTCCCTCTCATTTTCTGACTTCCAACATTGACTTTTGTCATTTGCGACTTCGTTTGCTTTATTGATCAGTGCTCCTTTATGTCAACTTCCTCATTGAGTCCCAAAGGATCTTCTTCTTGATCTTCGATGAGCATAGTCTCTCAATATGTCACAAAGATTTTTGACCACTGTTTCACAGGGGACATGTGTATGTCCTTAAAATCACCAATGAGCCCTTCTTGGTTGCGACTCTATTCCATAGCCAAAACCACTCCTTCCTCCTCCAGTATTGGTTCCCGACCCATGTTCTCCATTTGTGGTGATATCATCATCCCAACAAGGTTGTCCTCTAGTATATTTTTAGGTTCCCCATGCTCTATTAGGGTTTTCTATGCTTCCTTCCCAATAGGTCCTCTCTCTATACTAGTCCCCACCCAAGGTACACTTCCATTCGCTCTTGTCTTAAAGGCATATGTAGTAGCCACTTGGGTGTTTTCTTCTTATTGATTTTTGGGTAATGGTGTCTTATGGTTCTTAGGGGTCAGGATTAGATGAGCTAAGATATTCTCTAGGATGTTAACTTCCTTTCCCTTCCCTTTTTCCCTTACTAAGCATTCTTCTGCCTTATGCCCTCATTCTCTACAATCTTTACACTTTTCCAGTGTTTCTTCAACCTCTATTTCCTACCACCAATATCCTTCAGCTATGTGGACCTCCACCGCACGCGTAAAAGTGGGTGTGGTTTCCATAGTATGAAAATCCTAGCATACATGCAATATTCCTTTTTATCCACCGCTTCATCTGCTTTGATGAATTTTCCCAGTCGATCACCAACCATTTTAAAGAAATCTGCATGCCAGCATTCATGCAGGAGATTATAGAGTTGAATCCAAATTGGGACTTCCTCAATTGATGCTTTCTTAGGGTTGAAGTTTGGAGTCTAGTATTTTATATAGAAGTCGATCCCTCCCTTCATGAAAGGTTTGTTGAACATGATTCTATTTTTTTCCATCTTTGTATCTTCTATGATCAAGAAGAAACCATTTGGTAGGTTAATTTTCACTTCGAAAAGGGGACCCCATTCCTCCTTCACCCAGTTCCTAATCTTAGGATAGGTCGGCCAACCCCCCCCCCCCCATTTCATGAAGAAGGCCCGTGCTCTCAACATTTGCACCGAGCTCTTCCAAATTTTTGAATCAACGCGAACACTGATTATCTAGTTGTCTATGGTTTCTGATTTTTCCTTGGTAAGAAGTAGAGTCTGAGGGCCTGTGTCTACCTTTGGGAGCCAAATTTGATCCGTTGATTTTTGAAACCCTTCCTTGTGATCAAAGAAGATTCTCACTAAGCCCCATTTGTTCTACTATGGGCCTGACTGAGGTCACTCAGCTCCTATTCTGTCAGTAATTCTCTTTCCAAGCATTGACTGCTTGGCAGGTGGGAACCACAAGCATCTTGGGACACACCTATTGAAACCCTCTCTCCTCCATCCCTCATACCTAGTTTCAAACCCTAATTTGTCTCTCCTCCGTCGCTCTGCCATCACAATTTAGGTGAAAAAAATGTTAGGAGATAAGTATTACATATAGTACACGATCCCTATTAAAGGACATATCCTATTAGGATTCAAGAGAAACAAGAGGCTCAGTTCCCATGCACACTATCTAAATGTGAAGGTTAAATCCACCTTTTGGACTCACTGTCTAAAATACAAATAGAGAGATATACAATAACTAGTGAATTGACTAGTAGCAACTTGATTTTATTATACAATTCCAATGAATTTTATAACTTGATATATTTTCTCTACATCTAGTACTCTTCAAAATTATAAGCTTGCAACTTCCACATCACACTTCCATACAACCTCACCAAGAAACAACTCCCATTTATACGAGTTTACAATAAAAAAATTAGGTCAACCCATTAAGACTTCCCTAATCCACAAATAATTATATAGACCCTTTCTAAGATAAACACGGTCCCTTACACAAGTAAACATCAATTATACTCTTAAGATGTGTAATCCATGTTATTCATCCTCTAGACATATTACACCACTATAGTTGACCACAAATAGATCTTTGCAAGATCACACACTTCAGCTAACGTCACCAAGAACACAGCAAATGAAAAATCACAAGTAACATTCTCCAGCATGCCTTCTACCATGCCTTAATCTCACAAATCATAACTCATTCTCGGATCCAAGTTATCCAAAAAACATAGAAACTATCTCTGTCATAATTCTTTGTCACTATTTTGTAACCAGTCTTGACTTTAACAACTATAAATTATGCCAACTATAAGATTAAGCTAATAAACCTTAGATATAAGATCACTACTCATCCCTATATACATTTCCATTCTCGCATGCTCTCAAATCCCATACAATATCCGTACACTTTTGTCAGTCTTCCATGTATTAGTGATAACCAGTCTGTTTGAGACTACAACTGAAACATATGTTGACATCAAGAAAAAACATGAATATCAACACCTTTCACAGAAACAATTCCAACAATCTCCCCCTTTTGCATTGATGGAAACATATGAGAAAATCCATCAACCCAATAGTATCCTTCCTAATAAAATCTTCTCCATATCCTCTTCACATATCCCCTTAAAATAATACGTATTTTCTACTTGTATCTCTCCCCCTTTTACATCAATGGAAAAGGGTGTCATATATCTTATCCTTTTCTAACCATCCCCCCTCTTCAAGGTGTATGTTTTTTCAAATCTTCATATCTTCAACAACTAGGTTCTTGATCACTTAAATATGTTCTGATATGTTCTCTAATCACTCTCCCTGAGTAGTGCATCCAAGCATCAAGTCTAGTATTGAAAAATATGAGAAAATCCATCAACCCAAATAGTATCCTTCCCAATAAAATATTCCCCATATCCTCTTCACAGCGCCCTTAAAATAATAGGTATTTTCTACTTGTATCTCTCCTCCTTTTACATTGATGGAAAAGTGTGTCATATCTCTTATCCTTCTCTGATCATCCTTCCTCTTCAAGATGTATCTTTTTCAAGTCTTCATGTCTTAAGCAACTAGGTTCTTGATCACTCAAATATGTTCTGATATGTTATGTGATCACTCTCCCTGAGTAGTGCATCCAAGTATCAAGTCTAGTGATTGATATAGACCTACTAACTACTTTACTAGTGCATTTTTGCATCATTAGTTCTCGCAAGGAGGGTTTCTCTCCCCAAGCATATTTCTGAGATACTCAAAGGCATATTTTATCAAAAAAACTATGAATATATCTTCTATTTAGTCCTTTGTAGTACTCCAATCTGACTTCCTTTTCTTCAACCTTGTCCCTTAAGAAGTGATATTTGTGTTATACACTGAATTTGCGCCTCTGATCTCAAGCTCTCTTGGTCTTGATAATCCAGTATAACATGGGAATCATCTCAAGGTTGTGGAACCTTATGCTAACCGAGATGAGACCTCCAGGTTCTAGGCTGGTTCCTCTTGGATAATCACCTTAATTTGCTTCTTAACAGGAAAGTAAATCTTTTAGGGAAAGGGATAGAAGGATTGCATGAAAAGGAAATGACTGAAAGAAAACTACCTACTAGGTGATACACCGAACTTAGGGCTTGGATCTTAGTATAGAGGAATGAAAACAATGGAGGAAACAAGTCTAATAGGTCACAACTCACTAGATAGGCTTGCATCAGTGTTTCATAGGAGGGTCTAGACAACAAACACAAACTATGACCGGCAAGCAGACATCCTTCTTTGTAACTAGGTGTAGGAATGAGACAAGACTGCTAGGGGTTGAAGTATACCCACAAAACATCTAAATCGGATCAAACACAATAACACACAGAATTACAGAAAGTGAGAGGGACTAAGAACCCCAAATCCATTAACAACATTCGTAAACTTCCATCCAATAAGAGATCATCAAGATAGTGAGGACAGGGATAGAACAAATATCACAAGTCCTCAAGGATATCTTAATCATCAATGGGAAATACAAGTGCAGGAAACCACAAGGGCAGAAAGATTTCCACGAACTGGTCTCCGAGAGAGAAAATCTCTTTACAATTGCCAAATCTGAGCACTAAGGCTCTCAAAAACTCTTTATACTCCCATGCACGTAGGCAGGAGTCCAAAACCTAGCTAGGGTTACAGATTTACAATAATTATTGACCCTAGGACAAAAATCTAATCTGGCCATAAATGTGCACCAAGAATGAATCGATCAGATCAGACTTTTCTAACTTGCGTCCATCCCTGTACTTGATTATGCATCGTGGACAAGTAACCTGGATAAACAACAGCTACACCCTGCAACTAGACCTTGTCATGAATGCTCACCAACTGACCATGACCTCCCAGGATGAGAAGTGACCCCCGACGGCCGCCGCTCAATCACTCAATGAATCCTCGATCATGACCATACTTCTTGCCAACTGCATCTGCGGGCAATGACTTCTACGTGGGCTCTGCATCTTTTCCCACGCCTGCAACTGATAAAACATCCTGGGCCATGAATGATCATATCTGCATCGTAATCGCTCAATCGCAGGCCATGTTTTCTTCCCTCTGAAATCTGGGTGAGTACGCGATGAGCCTCCCTCTTCATCACATCTTCTGTGATCGCGCACTCGTGGGCGGCTTTTTCTCTGTTTCACTTTCTGTGCGAGTAGGCGATGACACATTCTCATTATGTCAATCGCACAATCGCAAGCTGATCTCTGGTTTCCTTGAAACATTGATGACTGAGCGACGAGTAGCAATCCTTTATTGATCGCGCAGTCGCGAGTTGATCTTTTCATTCACCTTTTTCTTCAGCGAGTGAGCGACGAGCTGCCTCTTTCTAAAATCGCTCACTTGCAAGCCACTTCCTTTTGATCCTTTTTTCTCAACGAGTGAGCAATGAGCTCATCAGTTCTCAGTCGCCTAGTCGCACTCAGTCCCCCTTTGATCTTTGTGGCTCGGCGACTGCGCGACAACACCTAACTTTCATCAATCGCTCAGTCACGAGCAGACTTCCCATTGTCTTCATTACCCAGCGAGTACGCGACGAGCTCCATCTCTTCATTAATCCCTCAGTCGCCAGCTGATCTCCGTTCATCCTTCCAGCTAGGCGAGTGAGCGACGAGCTCCTTATTCTACTCAGTCGCACAGTCGCGGGTGTATTCTCCTTTATCTGCAATGTCTGGCGATAGAGCGACGAGCACTTCACATCCTTTGGTCGCTCGGTCGCGGAGCCCTTTCACTTTACCTTTTCTTCTCGGCGACTGAGCGACATCCTTTCCTTCTGCTCGGTCGCACAGTCGCTGACTGCTATCTTGTTCTCCCTTTTGCTCGGCGACTGAGTGATGAGCAGCTATCTCCTACTCGTCGCGCACTCACAACCTTTTTTCCCTTCATGTGTATTTCCCAGCGACCGAGCGATGAGCCCCTATTCTTGCTCGTCGCGCACTCGCGAGCTGATCTTTTCTTTTATCTCTTTGAAAAATGCCAGCGCGACTGCGCGACAACACTTCCCGTTGAGCTCGTCGCTTACTCGCGAGCTAAGAACCCGACATAACATAGACATCGCGACTGCGTGATGAGGCATCTCTTTTTCTCCTTTTCTGCTCATCGCACACTCGCGGGCCTTTTTTACTTAACCTGAACTGCTCGGCGACTGTGCGACCACTTACTTTTGTCAGCTCGTCGCCTACTCGCGGCCCCAACATGAAAATTTAGAAGCAACTTGCGACTGCGCGACCACTCATTTCCTTAGCTCGTCGCGCACTCGGGGGTCTTTTGAACTTATGTAGGGATAGGTCGCGACTGAGCGACGACCGTGATTGGCAGCTCGTCGCGCAGTCGCGCAACTTAAAACTTGAGTAAATTTTACCGCGATTGCGCGATGAGCCATAAGGTCTAATTTTTGAAAAGGGAGGCTTGGCCATTTTGGCAGGAAACACAGAAAAGGCCAAAAATGCATAGGATGGGGAAAAATGGGCAACAATTTGATTGAAATGTGTTTGGTTTTTGAATGCATAACAAGATTCTTTGACATATTCACCATGCTTATATTGTCACAATGTATAATCACTGGCTCTTCATATGTAATCCCAATGTCCTTCAGTATTTGTTTCATCAACACAATTGGTGTACAATTTATAGAAGCAACAACATAATTTGATTCAATAGTGGATTGAGCTATATAATCCTTCTTCTTACTTAACCATGTAACCAACCTCTTTCCAAGTAAAAATGCACCACCACTTGTGCTCTTTCTATCATCAATACTTCCTACCCAATCAACATCACTATAAGCATGTAAAGTAAAATTATCAGACTTTTCATACCATAAGCCATGTTCTAGTGTTCCTTTTAGATATATTAATATCCTCTTAATTGTAGAAATATGAGTCTCTTTAGGATCTTCTTCAATCCTCACAATAATTTCAACTGCATTTGCAATGTCTAGTCTAGTGTGAGTTAGATATTGTAATCCTCCAATCATGGATCTATACCTTGTATGAAAAACACTCTGAGATTCAATAGTAGTAGTAAGCTTGAAACCAATGACCATATGTGTGCCAACAGGTTTACAATCTTCCATTCCAAAAAATTTCAACAATTCCTTGAGATACTTGGTTTGAGAGATGAAAATACCATGTTTGTCTTGCATAATTTTCAAACCAAGGAAGAACTTCATTTCACCAATCATAGACACTTAAAACTCATTTTTCATTTCCTCAAAAAAATTCTTTCTCATTTCATCATTTCCTCCCAAAATAATATCATCTACAAAGACTTAAATAATAAAGATTCCATCTTCACTAGTTCTCAAATACAAATTACTGTCTGCACTACCTTTTCTGAAACCAAGATGTAGTAAATACTTGTCTAACCAAGCATACCATGCTCTAGGTGCTTGTTTCAATAAATACAATGCCTTTTTCAACTTGCAACCCGTGTCTTCATTATATGTCAAAGGAAATCCATTAGGTTTCTCAATGTGCAATTCTTCCTCTAGATCTCCATTTAGGAATGCATATTTCACATCCGTCTAATATACCTTAAAGTTCTTGTGTGTTTCATAAGCAAGGAACAATCTTACTGCTTCTAATATTGTAACAAGAACAAATGTTTCTTCAAATTCTATGTCTTCTTGTTGTGAGTGTTCTTTAAAAACTTGTGTAGCTTTATTCCTTTCAACCATACCTTCTTCATTCCTTTTTTTCCTGAAAACCCATTTAGTCCCTATAAAATTCTTGTCCTTAGGTCTAGGAACTAATTCCCAAGTGTTTTTTTCTCTATCTCATCAAATTCTTCCTGCATTACTTTAGTCCAAGATTAATCTCTACATGCTTCATTAGTAGTTCTTGGTTCTACTTGTGAAATCAAACAAATCTCATTTCTTATTATTGATCTTGTCATCATTCCTTTATTTGCATCACCAATAAAAACAATTTCTAGACGATTTTTCTTAACATATTGTTATGCCCTGCATACCCGTCCCTACATTTTGTTGCCAAAATGTTGGATCCCCCCCTTTTTTTTTGGTTCTTCCTTTGTTTATTTTTGGTCTTCTTTTGTTTTCTTTGGCCTTTGCCTTTGTGTGGCTATTGTTTTCGCTTCCTTTTGGTTTTCCTCCCTCCAAGACCTGGTCCCAGAGTGTTTTGTTCCTTTGTGCCAGCCGAATTCTGGACCACAGGATTCTTGTGTTGTTGCTTCCTCTTTAGTTGGAGGGTGTGGTTTCATGGGATTCCCAGGCCTGGATTCTGGAGGTTTGCCTTTTCTCAGGACTTGCGGAAGGAAGTGGTGCATTTTCACTTAAAGGGTATAAATTGATTTTCACCTATCATTGTTAGACTTACTGCAAAAAAATTACCCTCGAAGTGAATTAAGAGCGAATTGTTTGTTTAACAGTGAGCTAAGTGTGATTTGCTTCGACAGAGTAACAGTGATTTGGAGTGATTAAGCATGTTCAAGCTATCATGCGGTGTTCTCAGCGTGTTCGTGGGCTTCCAGAATTGTTTGTTTATAGAGCACCTCCTGTGCCCTTCCCTTTGCATCTCTGGTTTTAGGTAGGTCCTCTTCTGTCCCTTCTCTTTGTTTTTGGTTTGCATTCTAGTTCTTTTATTTTGGTTTTGCGTTTTGTTTCCTTGGTTTTTGCGCTTTGTTTTCATCATGTTTCTGGTCTTCTTCGTCGCCTCCCATTGGTGAGATGTCTCTACAAGAGGGTTGTCCACCCTCTATGCATTGTAGATTTTTGTACATTTGTAGATAATTGTAAATATTTGTAAAGCCTCTATGAATTATGTAAAGTAGAGGCTTGTGGGTTGCTTGTAAGTTTGTTTGAGTCTGTGAATATCGTTCTTCAACCTCCTATTTGTGTGCGCCTGTGTAAATGTCATCTTGTATAATAGTAATTAAATGCATGTAAATTTTTTCTTTACATTACCCCTGAGTCCTACCCATTCCATGGCGAGCTCACCACACTCTTTGTATCGTTTAACCAAGTTCGAGCTCGCCCACCTAGTTTTCATTGGACTCAAACTCGGTACCTCACCTGTTTGAGTTGTGGTGTTTCTCTCTCCTCCATCATTTCAGCATTCATGGTGGGATTAATTCCCCCATGCATGAAAAATCATCCCAAGTGGCATTCATTCCTTTTGTGTTAAGACCAGAAAATGTTATCATTTTAGTTGCACACTAAATTGAGGAATTGATAATTGTCTTACATTGGATTATGGATTTGTTAGTTGTTTTCTTAAGTTGTAGAATTGTTCAAATTCAGAAGATTAAAGTACACATGCAGCATTCCAACTATAAACATCAAAAATACTGCATAAAGTTACATCCATTCAACACTACTACTCAAATATTGAAGACAAAATACCTTATTATTGCATTCATATTAACATTGATGTTGTTCTCTAAGTATTGATCTGATTTAAACCTTTCAATTTCATTAATTTATCTTTACATTGAACATTCAAAGTGAATTTAATAAACATGTATTCCTTCATAGGTTACACCTTTCAGTTGTAAACATATAGAATATGTACAATGTTGAAAGTAATAAAAGATCATTAGAGGATTTAGGGATCTAAGCATTACCTTGGAGAGGTCTTTTTCATTCTGATAACCGATCATCTAGATCTTCATGACTTCTTCCTTGTTTTCATCCTAGAGTCTTCTGCTGGTCTTGTCCTGCAATCATGGAGAGAGAGAGAGAGAGAGAGAGAGAGAGAGAGAGATCCAATTGGGATCTAAATAATGCATAAATCCCTAAAAATAGCATGCTACAATTACACTTTTAGAACTACATATCAATCAGGTAACATCAGTGCAATATCCAGATATACATCTGCATTAACTAAATAAAGTATCAAAGGGACATAATTTAATGAAACCTTTTACTGCATATAGTTGTTATCATGCATTGTTCAGGAGTTTCTATTTAGGAAACCAGAAAATATGAATCAAAGGGACTTGGGCCCTGTACCTGAGAAACCTTTTTTAGACCATCCACACATTAGGTTAGTAAACCCAACCAGAAAGTCAACATTCATACATAAATGCCATTTCAAATGACATATACATACAAATATTGATCAACTGATTGTACCTACTAATCTGACATGTGTTGAAAGTGGGGTGTGCAAGCAAGAGAAACATAAAAATGAAAATGTAGACAGAAACACAATGCAAGTTGGTCACAAGTTGCAGAAGAGAAAAAGGGAATACAATGGGTGTCACGAACCCCTGCTCAAACCTCACTGGATTAAAGATGTAGGAGTGCTAAAAGTTCATGAGTTCATAAAGAAAAGAAGATACAGTTGAACAAGGAATGCTGCTTAAAGGTGCCTATGAAAAGAAATGATGCAGTAAAGATGAGTGTTCTTGATTGAAATAGTATCATATCCGACAAGGAACAAACTTGCAGATCAAAAATGAGGTAACATTGTACCTTACCACTATACAAAGCAATGATGAAGTACTATGTAACGTTGATTTGAAACATAAATGTGGAATCAACAATGTCATATCAAAATAGGAGAACAATAACACTGTCAAATAAAAGAAGCATATGCATAAATTCATAAACCGTTGGCATTAAACAAGTACAATGTTGTTTAGTGAGAAGAAATCAGTCTACAATAGCATTTATTTCTGCAAAACAAATGAGAAGGAATATGCATATTAAACAGTGATATCTATTTATGCACGTGTTCTTAAGAATGGACAAGAACAATATGTATCTATGTATTCATGTTTGAATCAACGAAAGAGTCAATGATGCTGGGGTAATTCATTTCTTCATAAAAGAGAAAAAGTATAGTATCCATGTGCCTAATGTGGATTTGGAGTAATGTTCTGTGCTGGGCATTTAGTAAAATAGTGCTATTCTTGTGTGGTGAAATGGCAATACTATCAATTATAATGTTGTAGCACTGTCAAATAAAAGATGATATGCATGTTCAAACAAGATACAATGATTATTGTTTGAATAAAAGGAAAAAATGACAACACTGTCAAATAAAAGAGGATATGCATCATAAATTTAGTGACCTCTACATTTTAAACAATACTATTCATGGGTGTCACGAGCCCATGCTTGAACCCCATAAATAGTATTCATACTGAATTCAGCAATTTATTTTTCAAATTACAAACTTTATACAGGAGGACAACATATTTCATATATTATAACAGCAACATCAAACACATTGAAGAGCCGATTCATTGACATTAATGATTATAGTTTTCCAGACAACATGCATGGGAAAAAATAACAATAGATTTTAACAAAGAAGACAGCATGTAGTGACAACATATAGTATTACAACATGATCTCCACACAAGGAAAAGACTACAGATGACTCTTACTTATTGTCAAATGTTGATTCATTGATATTTTGAAATGGATACAAGTTTGCAAGTTCATCTATCTAAATCAACTACAGAACATGAAAGCCAAGGCACCTACATGGGATCAAAGCGTGAATGTTGATATTTGGTCTAAAGGCAGTTCCAAATATCCTTATGACTGGTCTATTCATAAAAATTTAAAGTCCATGAAAGTTGCATTTCCAAAATATGTCATACAGAGTGAGTTAGTTTCTACTACAGTAGACAAGAAGCATTCTATCATAAAAATAATGCAAAGATAAAGCCACGATTCTAAACATGCAGTGGAAGCCAATTTTAAATAGCAGAAGACTCCCAAGTTGCAAGTTGACATATAAGTTGAGAGAGCCAGAGCTCTTCATTAATGTTACCCCCAGTTATAGTTTGAGTTTTTACTCAAAATAATGAAGTAAGAGGAGATGGGAATATTTAATAATCGAGCTTTGTTTTGTGAGTAACATTCTCATTTGAGTGGAGGCCAAGTTCAATAAAGAAGCCTGAATTCACTTCTCAGCTACAACAGGCAATGTTGCAAATAGTTCTTGCAATAGGTTTATTATTAAATATAGATTCATCAACAAATACAGTGTGGACACCATACAAAAGAGGTGGAGGCCGATTCAAGATCAACACAAGTTCTATATATGTTACAGAAAGAAAAAATAACAAAGACATCAACAACAAACACAATCTCAACACAAGACAGCATATATAGGTTTACAAACTCAAAATAACATATATTTTTGAGTAGAGATTATAAGATAACATAATGGAAAAAGAGTGACTTATCTTCGAGTGACAGGTCAAACTGCAATAAAGGCTGAGTTCATGTGAGGAGTCGATTAAGACAGAAGGTGTATGATATAATAGCACCATGTTTCATGGTGTGAATGCTCTAAAATACATGTGAAAATATACATAATATATCCCGCGAATGGATCCCAAGAGCCAACAATGAAGAGTCTAAGTTCCATGATGGATTCTGAGTGTAGGCAGCACCATATTCATGGCATCAAGCTCCAGTTTAAAAGACAAGTTCAAGCCTGAGTTTAACAGTGTAGAGAGGCTGAGTCCATACAAAAATGCCATTATTCATGGCATAATAAAGAACAATGGAGTCCATGATACAGAGAGGAGTCTCGAAATAAGTTACAATTTTAGATCATAACCAAACAAAAAAAACAACAGTATGCAGTTGATTTTGAGCTCAAAACCGTAGATGAAAAGCTTCAGAACACTCCACTACAACCCTCAGACAACAAGGTAACTTCCAGCTTGCACATCAAACATAGAGAAGACCGAGTCCAAGAAGATGCATGGAAAGAATTCCATATTCTTAGCATGGAGGCACAATCAATAAACTAGGGTTTATCAAAACCCTTATTCTTCCCTCAAAGCTGCAAAGTGCGAAAATAAAATGCAATAATGTCTCTCCAAGTTTTGATAAGATTTGGAGTCCGTTATGAGAGTGGAGTTAATAATTTGCAAATTGCAGTTTAAGGACAATACTCCAAAGTGCCACGATAGAGAGATGGGTTGATATTTTGCATAGAAATGGGTCATGTTGACTATTGTTATAGGATATCGGTTTTGATAGGACTATTACTCATGCTTTCGAGTTAGGGTTGTAGGTTGGGTTTTGCATCTTAGGTTATTTTAGAATATAGCTTAGATATTTTAAAATATATTCTTTGATATATTTTAAATATTTTAATATGTTCTTTGATATATGTTGATATATATTATGTAAAAGATGTAAATCAAAAAAATATCAACATTAGGAGACCTAAAGTTTTAGGGATAGTTTCATTTTCGAAATTAGCCTTTAGGGCTTAATTTTTGCTATCAATTATGCCTTAAATTTAGGGATTGAACTAAAATTGTGGAGGGGCTTTTTGAAAGCTATATTTTAGGCATCTTTTGGACCTAAATTTTAGGGGATATATCTGTTTAGGAGACCTTTTTGGGGGGAGGTTTTCATTTTCAAGATTAGCCTTGAGGGCTATATAACTGAACTTCTTATTCATTGAGAAGAGTAGAGAATTTGGGGATTTAGGAGGTATTAGTGAACTTATTGTTCCTTTTCCCATTTCCTTTGTATTTTGTAACCATTTTGAAAATTTTGGAGATAATAAATTTGGCCTTACTATTCATACATCTTTTCTGAGTTTTGCTATCTATCCTTCTACATTTTTGTATTTAAGTGTTTCTTCTCTTTTATATATAGATTAGTGAGTTGCTCAAATTCCTATTCTAGAGTTATAAAGAATCAGCCTTTTGCAGAAAGTACCAGTTTGTTAATTGGATCTTCACTATTAGTTGTATCAAACCCTAATAGTAAGCTCTTGGTCATCCTAGGTGTTAAGAAGTGAAAACTTTTGCATAACTTAATAATGTATGTTTTCTAGGTACAGTATTGCAATTCTGGTAAATTTCCATCCATCTTTGGTGTATCACCTTTCTTATTTAGTTTTTCTTTTTTCAGTTCTCCTTCTCCCTTTTCCTAGAAAACCACAAAGATCAGTATTAGGTGATATCCCATATCCAATAAGAACCAGCCTAGAATCCAGAGATTCATTCTCTCATCCACCAAAGAGAATGTTTTCATGTTTCAACAGGATGGCTAGATTTTACATCTAGCTATAGGCGCAATCTTGATTGACAACAAAGACAACTATCACCATTAATGCTTTACTCCATTCATTGCATGACCATGTGAAAGCCCATGTCATTTCATTAACGGTTAGTTTTCCAAACTCCAAGATCCGCGTAATCCCCCAGTCTTCATCTCATTTGTTAGATGAACCAGAATCCCTGGGACCCCCGTGTATTGATCAAATCCAAATTTATTTTGTTTATTGCATTTCTGGGATTTGATGTTAACGAACATCTTTTTGAAGACAGGTGTGAAATGGTGATTAAATCTCCATAGCCTAAAAAACTCATTTTATTTTATTATTTATATTGACAGTTGTTCGGTCTTGTAGGCTTCCAACAACTCATTAAGAAACATTTCTGAGTTATCTTCTCCTTCCGAAAGTTTGGAACTCCCATCCACCTCAACAAGGGTGGCCACCAAGACAAGGGTTGATAAAGCTCTGGAAAAGCTCCCACTCACTACAAAGTATCTAAGGGAGGGTATCATCGTGGGATCCAAGGTGGATTCCAAGTTACAACTGATCACCGAAAAAGAGGTCGAACTGTGGGCCAAATTGCAGGGCCTAGTCAGGATAATGTTCACTCAATTTTTTTTCGGAGATAGTATGGCCAAGAACATGGCCATCTCCGACATAATCAAGGCCACCTACTTCCCTTGATCCATGCAGTCCCCATAGCTGATTCTCACACTGGTGGAGCATTACAACACAACTATCTAGGCTGTTATTCTTGTTGCTTCCCTTCCAACGAGCTACCCAATGCCCTTAGTGTATCTTGTCGCTGCTAATTTTTCTTCAGGGCTGGGAATCCCCTAGTTCTTCAATTCTATTGTCATCTCCTAGGCTACGTCACTACAAGAGTTTGACAAGGTCCAACAGCCGCCTTGGCTGCACCTTAACACCCACTGGCTGAAGACGCCAAAGAAAGATTATAAGAAGATGAAGTTGAAGATCCCCTGCACAGATTTCAAGGAAAGCATACAAGTGGGGATCATCTTTTTATGCTGGGTCTTTGGGGAATCGCATGCCCAAGATTTCTCAGCCTAGATATACTACTTCTTGACAACATCTCCACCAACGGGAAAAACTTTGACTGGGCAACCATTATTGCGAACCATGTGGACTTCCAATTAAACAAGGTCAAACAAACATCAAAGTTCCACATGACTTTATATGTTTTGTGGGAACTGACATAGTAGAGACCCATAATTTGGGGTTTAAAGATAGTGGGCATCCTTGGGACAGGGCCTAGCCAAAGTTCTCTGTGGGATCATTTCCCCCAGATTCAATGGGAGGCCAGCTTCCCCAATTTTTGTTGGGTAAACAATACCTTCATTTACAACAATATTTTGATACCCACTTGGGATGCCAGTTACCGGCTGTCAAAGGAGTTCATGGCCTTGGTGAGTTCTTACGGCCATTATTTAATTCAATTTCAATAACATTCTTACATTCGGGTGACCGAGTTCTCCGGCAAGCCCTACCTATTGCCCAATCATTGTAGGGATAGGATTATTTAGATAGAATACTACAGACAAATTTTGGAGGTCCATACATTTTATGGGGTCAAGAAGGTTACCACCATCCCCTTCTCAATCACATGTGGGAACCATACTTGCAACCTTGTAGTGGACAAAGAAGATGATAATGAATTAAAGAGTCAGGGGTTGGCAAAGTTTTACTTGGCACGAGTCAATTTTGACCCACTGGGAAAAATAAATGCGGCCTTACCCTAGGCGTCAATGCCTCATGAGCCTCACATTGAGGATTTTTGGGAAGATTACCAAGATTCCTTCGATGTCCAAATTTGATATTATGAGAGGATGACCAAAGGAATGCTGAAGCACCTAGATATCCAGA
Organism: Thuja plicata; assembly: GCA_018584345.1. Classification (NCBI taxonomy): domain Eukaryota; kingdom Viridiplantae; phylum Streptophyta; class Pinopsida; order Cupressales; family Cupressaceae; genus Thuja; species Thuja plicata. The sequence goes on along the minus strand of MU225256.1, from coordinate 15,623,036 downwards.
CCTTCACAAAGGACTTCTCAAATACCGGGCCCGTTGAGGACCCACAATATCAATCAAAAGGGATTGACAAGATGACTCTCCCTCCAATGGATTGGGACATGACAAAAGTTTTGACAATTGAAGAGATCACCAAGGATGTGATAAATCAGAGTCATGAATATTTTTCACGGGTATGCAAAAAGAGCACCCGTCGAGATGGCCCAATTTTGCAAGGATCCACCTCCAGCTCTAGAATGGCTGGGTAGAGCAGGGATAAGGGGAAATCAAAAGAGAGCATCCTAGCCCAGATCCTTTCCTTGGTACCAACCCCATAATAGAACAACTTCACACCGAACTTGAGTCATCTCGACAGCTAGGTGAAACAATCAGTACAAGCCTTTCTCTTGGTCTCTCAATCACTCTAGTGGGATCTTCCCTTCCTACAGGCTCCCCTTCACTTGCAACACTTATGAGCTGAGTGGTAGAGACAGAGGATGAGGAGCCAGCTATTTTGGATGTCGGGGTCACTCTACAAACAAGGAGAAAGAAACCAAGGGCAGATAATCCTCCATAGAGCACAGATGTAAGCCCCGAAACATTGGGAAATATTCATGTGGAGCTTATCCCTTCATCCCCTAAAGTAGAAGATCATCTAAAGGCCTCCCCTCCCCATGATAGTTTTGATGATATCTTCCTGACCGAAGATGGTGGTAAATTTGCAGGAAGATGTGGAGAGGGCGGTGGAGGAGATAGCTGCAAAAGAGGCATAAAATGTCCCCAGGGAGGGGGAAATACAAGATGTTTCCCTGGAGAAAGAAGATTGGGAGAAAGAACAGAAAAAATAGGAAAGCACACTAGGTGTTGAAGAAACACAGTCCCAGGGATCGAGACAGAAGGAAGGCAAACACAAGACAAGCAGCTGACTATGGTTGGGGAAACCATACCTTTGGGAGAAACTGTACCCCCATTTGTCATGCTCCAAACACCTTTGAACACCATGGGTGATCAAGTACCCTAGAATATGACATTCAGAAAGGTGGTATGTGCAGCAAAACAATTAGATCAGGGTCAGACAACTTTGCCCGTCCAAAAAATAGGCCCTTAGAGGAGAATGTCCCGACAGAGAACGCCGAAGAAAATCAGCAGCAGCAAGATGTGGGGGAGAACCCCAGGAATATGGACACAGATACCACAGATGTGGAAGAAGTGAGAAACCCCAGGGATAAAGAAAAACATTCCACAGGGACTACAGATGTCAGGGAAGAGCAGCAGACTCCCGAAGAGGACCCAAGTGTCCAGGACTTAGCAGTAAGACCGCCCCCACTGCCACAATGGCTGGTAGAATCAAAGAAGAGAAAGACCCTGACGGAATTAAGAGTCCCACTCTATCTGACCGAGAGGATGGCCCAAAACCAAGAGGCTCAGAAGCCTAAAAAGGCCCAGACCCTCCATACCCTTCAGACCAATCCAACAGGAAACACTATCGCAATAATAGTGACACCTCCCCCAAATGCAGAAGAGGCTGCGGTAAGAGCTGCAGATTACACATTCATAGAGGTACCTTTGGGGAGGAGAGAAAAATAGGGAGAATTAGACCTGTTGAGAGAAGCCAGTCAGACAATTGAGGCCCGATATGATAAGCAAGCGCAGAAGCTAAAAGAGGCAAAGGAAATAATTGAAAATCTCCTCGGGCTTCTTACAGAACTGGCGCAGCCATTGGCTGCAATTCCTCCAAAGGCTTCCACATCTGGAACACTGCTTCCAGTAGGTGACATAGACGCATTGAGAACAATGAAAAACAAAGTGTAGGCAATAGATGACTAGGTGACTGAGCAGGTAGGAGCCATAAGGCATTTCCTGACAGCCACACTCCTAGACCTCCACCAGGCCAGTAACATATTGGGCCAAGTAAATGGTGTTGTTGCCCAGTGGGAGGGGGAGATAGAAAAATAAGAGGAATGGAGAAGTGAATTAGAAGAAATAGTGAACTTGAGAGAATACATCATCACGAAGATGGGAATTTTGGGTGAAGAAGATTTTGGGTACCTCCAGGCCCAGCACTCCAGACTTGGTCTTAAATTTGAGACAAGAAAGCAACTGGTAGCAGCATTGAAGTGTAAAGTCCCGACAATTCAAAATTCTTTAAATTCATATGCGATATTTGTTAAAAGGGTTTCGGCAGTCGATCCCTTTAGCACCGAGACATGTGCTTCGGTGGATTTTGTTATGAGCAAATTTGATGAAATAATAGTCATGGTTTTGGACTCCTAGAGATTTTGATGGAGAGAAAATGTCACGTCTCACCCGAATGGTGCTCCGTGCTCATGATGCAGCAAAGATAGCTTTGGAATTCAAAGAAGGTGCCAAAGATTTGGCCGATCAGTTAGAGGAAGCCAATAAACGCCAGAACTGTATAAAGGAGATAAATGAAGAGGGAATTCTCCAGATTTTGGAGATATTCCAAAAATGTAAAGAGCAGTAAAGTATTCCGATCTCTGGATATTTTTTCCAGTAGGGAAAAGTTTTTAAGATTTGTTATTCTTTGAGCGTAAGCTCCTGGACTCTGAAATTCTGGGTCCCAGTTTTGTATTCTTTTGCAGCAATCTGCGTCAAGGATCCCTAGAGTCGATCGATCACTGTCAATAGTTAATAATTCTCAAAGTGCAGGTGACTAGATAGATGGGGATGGTTTTGACAGACATCTTCTTATTCCCCTGAGGCGCCACTACTACATTTACTACCTGACATGCCTCAAAGATAGAGAGTCATAATCAGCATTGATGATGTGTATGGCCTAAGTTACCGAAATAGGAAAATTTCTTTTATAAGTACCATGACCCTCTTCTCTAGGATGATTCTTCTTGATTTCTCCCTTTTCTTCTTCTTTCATCTTGTCAGAAAGTTATGCATCCCAAGATGATTATAAGTGGTGCAGGTAGTACCAGCCATGGATATTATATTTTATTAGCAAGTGTACAGTTAGATTAGGTCAAGTTTGTCTATAAATAACAAGACCAATGCCTTAACAAGGGTCAGAAAAATTGATGATTTCTTTGTCCAAATAGCAATAGCAAGTAGTAGTTAGCAGTTTACTTTCAGTTTGTAGCTTAATGCTCCCTTGGAGCCATGAATGTACTCGCTAGTGATGCTGGAACCATTTTAAGTTAATGAAAGAAGGAAGAACAGCTTCTGGCCATGTGTTATGTGTTGGTCTGATCTCTGAAGTTAGCAAATATCTTTTGTGCTATGTGTTTTCTCATGTCCTTTGCTCTAATGCTTTGCAGTTAGTTAAATAATGTTATCTCCCTTTGCTACTAGATGTGTATGAATTGTTGATTCTTTGTGTATCTGGCATTTAGTTCATTTTTTTGCACTAGAGAATTGTTGATGTTTGAATATGTATCACATGACTATAAGTATAAATACACTCTAACCCTAATCTATCTTTTGTGATTTCTTTGGTTAATCTAAAAATTCTTGCAGGAAACCTCACCCCCTTTTGAAATCCCTAGAATTGGTGAGTAAAAACCAGCTATTCCCTCAAACAATAGTCACTTTCCCAACTTAGCTCCCCCACACCATCGAGACCCGACTACCAGGTGCTTGGAGGCTAGGAGAATCCATTCTCCAATAAATCTCTATAGGTGGAGTTGGCCGGTACCTCGATACCTGATGACAACTTATCTTTGTTGGCGGAGCCGGTCACAAAGTATCATCAACAGAAAATGGTACTAGAAGGAGGGCATGAGCTCATCTCCCCTGGAAGATTTCAATTTCACACCGCCTAAGGGCTCCCCAAGAATTAGTTTTAGAAACTAGACTTTCCATGGTATAGGGTCATTTTCATCCCTATGCTTTGAAAGAATCCTCTAATCGACCCCTAATCTTGGAGAGTTTGTAGAACTAGTGCTAGAAGGAGGGCATGAGCTCATCTCCCCCAAAAGATTTTGATTTCACACCACCTGAGGGCTCCCCAAGAAATAGTTTTAGGAACCAGACTTTCCATGGTATAGGGTCATTTTCATCCTTATGCTTTGAAAGAATCCTCTGATCGACCCTTGATCCCAGAGAGTTTGTAAAACTGGCACTAGAAGGAGGGCATGAACTGATCTCCCCTGGAAGATTTTGATTTCACACCACCTGAGGGCTCCCCAAGAAGTATTATTAGGAACTAGACTTTTCATGGTATAGGGTCATTTTCATCCCTATGCTTTGAAAGAATCCTCTGATCGACCCCTAATCCCATAGAGTTTTTAGAACTCGGACCCCCTGTATAAAGAAAAAGGACCCACCAACCTAGGCATCCTTTGAATTTACCCTGGGGTTATACTACACAACATAATACCCAAGTCCCTCGGATAATCTCAAGGACTCACGTTCACCAAAGCCAAAACCAAATAGCCCCGATGGCTACCTACTTCAACAATATTGAATCCCCAATGGGGCAGTTCCCCGACGCTACTAATGATCTTCCTCCGCATCTGGAGAAGATCTACCCTAAATACGAGCATCTAGGTCCCTGAACTACAGAATAATACCTCCAAGCCTACAAGGATTCCCTAAATAGACACCGGATACAAAATCAAGACATTCTAAACCAGATGTTCCCATCGTCCCTAGGACCAAATGAGTTGAACTGGTACCTAAACTTGCCTGCTAACTCCATCAATAGTTGGCAGGATATGGAAGACACTTTTCTGGCAGGCTTTCGCATTCAAGTGGACCCATCTTGGTCCCACAGCCAGTTCATTTCCATCAGGAAGCAACCCAATGAGCCTATGGCTACTTTCAATCATCAGTTCCAATGGGCCTTGAAGTGATGCACAAGCCCTTTTATCCCATCCACTAATGTGACCATCCAGATGTACCTCAACGCGATGGACCCCTTTGCTGCTACTCTCCTTTAGAGAACTACCACCACTAACGACTGGGATACCCTGGAGAAAGTTTATAAATTATCCCTGGAGTTGTCCCGCAGTTTGAGCAAAGTCCCCGGTGCAATTAGACAAAGCATGCCCTTCAACATGTTACCTAGTGGAACTTCTTACACTGGAGGATACAATCCTAATCTAGTAATGGGTGCCCCAATGATGGCCATGGGCCCACAACCGATAGACCAATAGGCCTGGTACATTTATCCAACCCAAGCCCAGACAACCACAAGTCTGGAATACATCCCCTAGAATCAGCCATAGAAAATGCACCAACCTTTGAAACAACCCTCCAAAGTACCTTTCTTCAAGTCGTCCATGGCCAGGGGATTGTCATCCTTGACTCTGGGGGATGTTGTTTCTTTCCCAGGTAACCCACCACCCCAACCGTCACACCGTGACACCACTACCCAGATGTCCACAGAGGTTGAATTCCTACGGTGACTGGTGTCTTCCTTGACAACAGACATCGGATAGCTAAAGGTGGGGCCTTTCGCGCCCCACAACCCCAATTCCCAAAGAGGGAATGTTTTTTTTGGCCAACAAATTGCCAATAATGGGGGTCAAAACTACAACAACGGGCCTCGGCCCAACCAACAACAATGGAACAATAATGTGAATATCGTAGGTCCTCCTCTGAATCAAACTACCACTCAGGGTGGTGCTAGACCCAGTCATTATGCATAGCTCATAGAATTCCACCCCCTAAACACATGGTGTAGATTGCATGATATCAGCTTGCATTCTTAGGTGAACTATGCCACTCTAGAGAAGATCATCTAGATCTCCCAGTTGAACAGACAATAACTTGTCGATCCAACTCCCCCAGAATCCTCTACATCAAAGCCCCCTCACACTACCTGCACATGTGAGACTGTCTTCTTTGGGAAAAACTAAGAGGATGAATAAGAACCTATGTTACAGGGGTTCTTTGACGAGTCCATCCTGGCCTTTGAGGCCAACACCTTCACCAACCCACAGACTCCCTACAACACTTAGAGTCAAGCTAGAAAAGGGCCATCTTACGCATCAACACATCTCAAGAACACCACCCCCCAGGACTCTAACATGAATGATCACTCCCTCCCACTAAAAGGACCTAGCCCTAACCACACCAGGGATCTAGTGAGGAGGGAGCCAACTTTACCTAGGGGTGGTTTGATATTACCAAGGCATTGAAAAACACCACTACCTCTATGACCTTGATGGAGGTTTTACTCAATTGTCCCAAACAAAATAAATCCCTTCTATAGCTCTTAGGGAACCTAAAAGCTGTTATTCATTTGCTAAATATTATCACTTTCAATGATGCCAACTTGGTAGTCCTCTAGGGAAATACAGAGGATCCTCCATTCGTACTAGGCCTGAACATCCAAGGGAAGAACCTGTGCAACTTCCCCGTCGATTGTGGTGCTTCGGCTAACGTTATTCACTTATCCATTTTCCAGAAGCTCAAACTCACTCCCACTCCGTCCAAAGGTGCAATAGTCCAATCAGACAAAACTACTATGAAAATGGTTGGTGAGCTAAAGAACGTCCAGATTCATCTCATCCAAGATCCCTAGATATCTAGCACTATTGACATCCAAGTGGTTGACATCCCCGCAACCTACGGGATGTTATTGAGTTGAAATTGGTCAAAGGCCATCAATGGGTATTTCTCAATGGACTTCTCTCACTTGTGGCTCCCCTGGAAAGGAAAATCAAATCAAATCTGGGTAGAGAGAGAGCCTCGAATGAAACAAGCCCTGACCAAAGTCGGGAAGGTGAATGAGATCTTTTTCTCTCAATCCTCACTCAGGGTATATCGACTCTGGGAGATCCTAACCTTTCACTTCATCCTCAGGGAGGATCCAATAGTCACTTAGAGGATTCAAGATCTAGACAAGAAGATGAGGTGTGAGGTAGACTCACAAGGTAGCAAGGCAACTCCGACCACCCTCTTTTTTGACACTCGGTGCTTGGTACATTATTAAAAACACTCTCAACTGGAGTGTGAGCCTTTTATTGTCGCTGCTACTCACCACATCACCAATCTCTGGGAGAAGGAATGTAAATCCAGGTTCCCTGGACCAAGTAATCCACCCAACAGTACATCTGAGGTGCCGCTCGTTCAGGAACCTGAACCAGAGGATCCCCTGAAGGAGAGACTTACCTACACACCATCCAAGCTGGAGGAATCACCTGAAAAACCTCCCAACTCTAAAGCCAATCCAAAGGACACTTCACTTCCCCATCCCCATAAAACTAATGATGATTTTTGGATCCTCAATTTTGACGGGTCTCGGTCGAAACAAGGTTGTGGGGCTGGAGTGGAATTGATCAACCCGTGAGGGAAATCCTTCCTCACATCTTATAGGTTGCAGTTTAATTGCACCAAAAATGTCACAGAGTACAAGGCCTTAGTCCTCGAACTCCTATTTTCTTTGAGAAAAGGGATCACCTACCTCTGGGTGATGGGTGATTCAAAGCTAATTGTAAAACAAATCCGGAGCCAATACACGTGTCATGACAAAAGGCTGGCCATATATCACAATCGAGCATGGAGCCTAATCGAAGACTTTGATGCTTTCAGCATCGAACTTATTCCCTGGAAATGTAATTATGTTCTAGATGCCCTCAATGTGTCTTCCAGTACCCTCAAGCTGATGGCTTGTTCCCGGCTCCAGAGATTCTCTGTTCAAATGGTCCCCACCCCATCAGACAATATAACACACTTCTAGGTTTTTGAAGATGACCAGCACATCTTGGCCTTCATGGAAAATGTTGGTGTCTTTAAAGATTAGATCGTGGAAGAAATAAATCATGACGACACAAGGAAAGGGGGAGAAGATGATGGGATCATTGACCTACCTACCAACACCATTCCTAAGGGGATGGTTTCTCTAGAACGAATCTTCGATTCAGACCCATGGGGTCGAGACAAGATATCATCTTCCTCCAAGGGAAGAAAATATGAAAAAGTTAACATTGGTAAAGTCGACGAAGAAAAATTGGTCCACATTGGTACCTCCTTCTCCCTAGAGGAGAAGGAGAAGATTCTCGCAGTTCTCTAAGAATACATTGATGTAATTGCCTAGAGGTATGAGGATCTCAAAACCTATGATACATCTATCATGATGCATACCATCCCCCTAAAACCAAATGCCAAAAGTTTCTGGAAAACATAGAGGTCGATAAACCCTTTGATTGAACCCTTGATCCACAAAGAGGTTTAGAAATTACTATCAGATCGGATCATCTTTCCTATCTGGCATACTACATGGGTTGCCAACCTTGTTCCCATGCACAAAAAGAATGGAGAGATTCACCTATGTGTGGATTTTTGCAACCTAAACAAAGCCTCCAAGAAGGATAACCACCCTCTCCCTTCACTTGATGAGGTGTTACAATTTGTAAATGGTTCACAGATGATGTCCTTCCTGGATGGGTACTCCGGGTATAATCAATTTATGTTTAAGTTTGAAGATAGGATGAAAAAGGTGTTCACCACCAAGTGGGGTACATTTGCATACCAGAGAATGCCCTTCATCCTAATTAATGCAAGGGCCACATTTTAGAAGGTTGTGGACATTATGTTTGAAGGCATGGTTAACAAATGCATAATCATCTACATGGATGATTTAATAGTCTTTTCCTAGGACAGGCGTGATCATCCCGCCCACCTCGCTTAGATCTGCAAGAGATATCATCAGTATGGTATCTCCCTTAACCCCGAGAAGTGTATATTTAGGGTCACTGAAGAGAAATTGCTCAGGCATATAGTCTCTGAGAAATGGATATCCATCAACCCTGCCAGAGTAGAAGCATTGCTAAATCTACAAATGCCCGGTAGCAAGAAGGAAATGAGATCCTTCTTCAGGGAGATAAACTTCATCTGGCGGTTCATTACCGGATTCACTGAGATTGTCTGACCACTCAATGATATGATGAAGAAAGATACTAAGATTGAGTGGAGCCCCGAAGCGAAGTGAGTTTTTTCTCAAATCAAGCAAACAATATTGGAGGCCCCGATCTTGGCAAGTCCAGACTATTCCCTCCTCTTCCACATTTACTCCTTTGCTTCACCACACCCTACTGCCATAGTTTTAACCCAGAAGGTTGAGGGGGAAGAGTGGCCTATTGCTTTCATGAGCTCCCCATTTAAAATGCCAAAGTTTGGTATACACCATTGGAAAAGCAGGCCTTTTCTTTAGTTCGGGTCGTGAAGAAATTTTGGCACTACATTCTCTAGAGGAAAGTGCATGTCATTATCCTAGACCAGGTTGTCAAGTCTTCACTGCTACAGATTGAACTGGGAAAATGCCAAGAAAAATGGATGGCCATCCTCCAGTAATATGATCTTGAGATGCAACCAATGAAAATAGTCTGAGGCTAGGGACTATGTAAAGCGATGGTAGAGGCCACTCCAAACATTGAGTGCCAAACTTACACTGTGGATTCCATCACTCAAGATCTGTGGTATACCGATCTGGTGTACCTATTACACAACAACAAGTGCTTGGAGGAGCTCCCCCCTAGAAAATGCCGCATCTTGCAACTGAAAAGTGCACACTGCATGATTAAAAATGGGACACTTTTCTGCAGGAATTTTGAGGGGATTTATTTCCGGTGCATAGACAAAGACCAAGCTACCAAGATGATAGAAAAATTCCATGGGCAGTATGGGACCAAGCATGGCTCAACTGATGCCACTACCCATCATATTCTTTGGGCTAGATATTATTGGCCCTTCATCTTCAAAGATGTTCACACTCACGTAAGGAAGTATCACACTTGCCAAACCATCGCTTCTCGTGAGCAGAACCCAACAATGCCTTTATAGTTGGTCTTTGAAGTTTGACCCTTCACCCAATGGGCATTTGATTTTATCAGGGAAATAAACCCCAACTCATCCACCAACAACTGATAAATTTTAACTACTACCGATTACTGTACCCAGTGGTCTGAGGCAATCCCATGCAAAAACAATACTGCGGATGTAGTCATTAAGTTCCTGGAAGAGAACATCGTCACAAGATTCGGAATGCCTTTTGCTATCATGTGTGACAATAATCTGGAATTTTCTTCGGTATAGTTTTTAGAATGGACTTATCAGAGGAAGATCACCTTAAATTCTTCCGTCAACTATTATCCCCAGGGTAACGGCATTGCCAAGTCTACCAATAATAACCTACTGGAAGTGATCAAACATTTGCTAGAGAAGAATCCCCGGGACTGGCACCAAAAACTTAGGTTCTCCCTTTGGGTAGATCACATCAGGATTAAGGTAGCCCTAGGAACTTCTCCTTTTCACATAGTTTATGGCTAGTGCGCTATGTTCCTAATAAATTTACAAATCCTTGTTTTACAATTCATGCAAGAATTCAACACCCGAGACAATGTTGTGGAGGTTTGCCTCTTGAAACTAGTAAGAATGGAAGAACAAAGAGACGTAGAACTTGAGCATTTTGCATGTCACCAAGCAGTCATCAAATAGTGGTTCGATAGAAGATCCCAATACAAATCCTTTCAGGTTTCATACCTAGTCCTCTTGTGGGACAAATCCAAGGAAAACAACGGAAAGCATACCAAGTTCCAAACGCTCTGGCTCAGACCTTACTTAATTTCAAAGATCTACGGGGCCAACACTTATCACCTCAGTACCATGACTAGAGAAGTTGTTCCACTGCCTGTCAATGGACATTTTCTCAAACATTACTTCGAGTAGGGGTGGGAGGTAATTTTTCCCAAAGTTGTACTATATGTATATATTCCTACTTGTAAATATTTTCCCAGCACTCCTTGGGAGTGTCTTGTCCTTGTAATTAGCTGACGGCCCTCTGGGGCCATTTTCTTTTCTTTGTTTTTTTTTTCTTTGGTTTCTTTTTTTGCTTTGTGTTTCTGGTTTTTTTTGGGTTCCTGACATGTTTCTCTCTTCTTGTAGATAGGTATGCTTTGCATGACATCTAGTCCCTAGAATAGTGCCTTATGCATTTTGGTTAGTCCAAAATCTATTGTTAGCTGTGTGGGATTTGTCTGCACCCCAGAGTTATTTTATATGCATGGTAAAAGGTTATGGGAAATCTTAATTGGATTCACATCATGAAAATCTTGACATCAGTTAACAGAAAATCATAGAGATAAAGTAAACGCATGTTCCTTGAGAGCAGAGCGGTTGCACTGGTTATTGGCCATATCCAAAAATCAAAAGAATATCTCAGACCCAAAATGTCTCTCCCATTTAGTAAATCAAAATGGATGATGAGGTGAAAGAAGTACCATCATGAAAATTAGCTAACCTTAAGTTTCATGGTGAAAGGAATACCGCCTTCCCCATCTTCAAAAGAAAAAAAAGAGAGAGAGAAAAGATAGAGAATAGAGAATTCCAGGATCTAGAGAATTATACCCCTATAGTGATTTTGGTCTGATTCACTCAGTGTTGTCTCTTTGTTTTTCTCGAAAATCATCAGCTTGGTTTTCTTCCAAAGCACACACTTCACAGCTGACAAGACATTGAAGGATTGAATCATGGCGAGTTAGATTTTCTCAGACAACCCACGCCTTGCAAGTAAAGTTCTTCAGATAATGATGAGTCTCAGTTTTGCTAACCATAGATTCTGTCATCCTCAAATGCATTAAGGCATTCATCCCAATGAGTCACCATTTGTTATGTCCTACATACCCATCCCTACATTTTGTTGGAAAAATGTTGTGTCCCACTTTTTCTCTTTTTGGTTCATCCTTTGTTTCTTTTCAGTCTTCTTTTGTTTTCTCTGGCCTTTGCCTCCACATGGCCATTGTTTTCACTTCCTTTTGATTTTCCTCCCCCCAGGACCCGGTCCCAGAGTGTTTTGTTCCTTTGTTCCAACTGAATTCTGGACCTCAAGATTCTTGTGTCGTTACTTCCTCCTTAGTTGGACGGTGTGGTTGCATGTGATTCCCGGGCCCAGAGTCTGGAGGTTTGCCTTTTCTTGGGACTTGCGGAAGGAAGTGGTGCGTTTTCACCTAAAGTGTATAAATTGAGTTTCACCTATCATTGTAATCACCTAAAAATGGTCACATAAACCCTAGACCCCCAATCTCAGCATTTAATCAAGAAACCTTAACCTTGATTAAACCTAAGTCCTAAATCAAACAGGCAATTATCAAATTTGAACTGATCTGACCTAAACCCTAGGTCCTAATCGATCATCTTACTTGATTAATTAATTAATTCCTAAAATCACATTGCATTGGCAAATATATCTTATGCTAATTATTATATTGATATTATGACATATTAATTAAATAAAAATTACAAAATTGTCAATTAAATCAAAAAGGAATTAAATTAATTATAAAATCATAAATGTGCATTCAAAATCAATTTAATTATTAAAAATGCATATGACATCATCAAATCCAGTTAATTGATTTATCAAAATGGAAACAATCCATTTCCACTCAATTAACTGACTCTCCACTATTTATCATTTTGGAAACATTTCAGTTAACTGTGAACTAATTTTGGAAGTTTCCAAAATAACTGATCAGTCAGTTCAGTCAACTGACTCTCTCAACCAATCGAATCACTTGCACATGGATTGTGCTTCTTCAATTGAATCTGAGCCACTCTTTGAAGTTCAATCTC
>MU225256.1:15586892-15597483 GCA_018584345.1 Thuja plicata | reverse complement strand
AATTGGTGTTTTAAAATCAATCTTACACACTTTAATTGGTGCTCTAAAATTGGATCTTAATTAGCTTTTGATTAATTGCATCTGCATAACTATCTTAGATCATTTAGCAATAGTTTTTAAATCCTTCATTTAGGTCTTCAGTGTAGTCACTGAGCTTGCAATGACCTGAGAGCAAGCTCATACTCCTTCCTTCTAGAAGGCAACAGGTTGATTCTTTCAGACATGCAGGGTGAATGAATCAATATTCATTCCTGTATGTAGCTGAAGAGCAATGACTATGTTGAAGTGTTATGCTAAATAGAGGCCACTTTTAGCATGCACAATCATTGTTACACTTACCATGAATAAATTACCCTCAGAGCGAATTAAGAGCAAATGTTACATTTAACAACGAGCTAAGTACAATTTTCTTTGAGAGAGTAACAGTGATTTGGAGTGATTAAGCATGTTCAAGCTATCCTGCGGTGTTCTCAGTGTGTTTGTGGGTTTCAAAAATTGTTCATTTGTAGAGCACCTCCCATGCCCTTCCCTTTGCATCTCTAGTTTTAGGTAGGTCCTCTTCTGGCCATTCTCATTTTTTTTAGTTGGCGTTCTGGTTCTTTTCTTTTGGTTTTGCATTTAGTTTCCTTGGTTTTTGGGCTTTGTTTTCCTTGTGTTTCTTGTCTTCTTCATCACCTCCCATTGGTGGGATGGCTCTGCGAGAGGTTTTTTTTCCCTCTATGCATTGTATATTTCTGTGCATTTGTAGATAATTGTAAATAGTTGTAAAGCCTCTGTGAATTATGTAAAGTAGCGGCTTGTGGGTATCTTGTAAGTTTGTTTGAGTCTGTGAATGTCATACTTTAGCCTCCTATTTGTGTGCACCTATGTAAATGTCATTCTGTATAATAGTATGTAAATGCATGTAAATTCAATTTGTACATTCCTCCTGAGTCCTACCCATTTTGTGGTGAGCTCACCGTGCTCTCTATATCATTTAACCAAGTTTGAGCTCGCCCACCTAGTTTTTGCTGGACTCAAACTCAGCACCTCACCTATTTGAGTTGTGCCATTTCTCTCTCCTCCATCATTTCAACATTCATGGTAGGATTAATTCCCCCATGTGTGAGCATTTAAAATCATCCCAAGTGGCATTCATTCCTTTTGTGTTAAGACAACTGTCACCATTAATGTTGTTACTCCATTCATTGCATGACCACGTCACAGCCCACATCATTTCATTAATGGTTAGTTTTCTGGACTCCGTGCTCAATGTAATCCCCCAGTCTTCATCTTATTTTTTTGCATGAACCAAAATCCCCGGGACCCTTGGGTATTTATCAAATCCAAAGTTATTTTGTTTATTGCATTTCTGGGATTTGATGTCAATTAACGTCTTTTTGAAGATAGGTACGAAATGGTGATGAAATATTTGTATCCCAGAAACTTATTATATTTTATTATTTGTATTGACAGTTGTTTGGTCTTGCAGGCTTCCAAAAATTCATCAAGAAATATGTCTGAGGTATCTTCTCCTCCCAGAAGTCTGGAACTCCCGTCCACCTCAACAAGGGCGGCCACCAAGACAAGGGTTGAGAAAGCTCTAGAAAATCTCCCACTCACTAAAAAGTATCTAAGGGAGGGTGTCATTGTGGGATCCAAGGTGGATTCCAAGTTACAACTAATCACCGACACAGAGGTCAGACTGTGGGCCGAATCGCAGGGCCTAGTCAAAACAATGTTCGCTCAACATTTTTCCAGAGACAGTATGGCCAAGAACGTGGCCACCTCCGGTATAATCACGGTCGCCTACTTCCCTTGCTCTGTGCAGTCCCCAGAGCTGATTCTCACACTAGTGGAGAATTAAAACACAACTATCTAGGCTGTTATTCTTGTTGCTTCCCTTCCAACGGGCTACCCAATGCCCTTAGTGTCTCTTGACGCTGCTACTTTTGCTTTGGGGCTGGGAATCCCCCAGTTCTCCAATTCTATTGTCATCTCCCAGGCTGCGTTGCTACAAGATTTTTACAAGGTCCAACAGGTGGCCCAGCAACACCTTAATGCCCACTGGCTAAAGACACCAAAGAAATATTATATGAAGATGAATTTGGAGATCCCCCACATAGATTTCAAGGAAAGCATACAAGCGGGGATCATCTTTTTATGCTAGGTCTTCAGGGAATCGAATGCCCAGGATTTCTCAACCTGGATGTACTACTTCTTGTATAGAATATCCACCAATGGGTAGAACTTTGACTGGGCAACCATTATTGCCAACCATGTGGACTTCCAATTAAACAAGGTTAGACAAACATTAAGGTTCCACATGACTTCATATGTTTTGTAGGCACTAGTGCAATAGAGACCCGTAATTTGGGGTTTCTAGATAGTGGATGTCCTTGGGATAGGGCTTGGCCAGAGTGCTCCGTAGGATCATTTCCCCCAGATTCAATGGGAGGCCAGCTTCTCCATTTTTTGTTGGATAAGTGATACATTTTTTTAATACAATATTTTGATACCCAATCAGGATGCCAATTAGCGGCTTTCAAAGGAGTCCATGGCCTTGGTGAGTTCTTACAGCCATTAATTTATTCAATTTCAACAACATTGTTACATTTGGGTGACCAGGTTCTCTGGCAAGCCCTACCTATTACCCAAGCATTGCAGGGATATGATTATTTTGATGGAATACTGCAGACAAATTTAGGAGGTCTATACATTTTATGTAGTCAAGAAGGTTACCACCATCCCCCTCCTAATCACTTGTAGGAACTACACTTGCAGCCTTGCAATGGCCAAAGAAGGCAATAATGAATTAAAGAGTCTAGGGCTGGTAGAGTTCTACTTGGCACGGGTCAATTTTGACCCACTGGGAAAAATAAATGTGGCCTTACCCTGGGCATGAATGCCTCAAGAGCCTCACATTGAGGATTTTTGGGCAGATTGCCAAGATGACTTCGATGTCCAAAGTCTACATTATGAGAGGATGACCAAAGGAATGATGAAGCGCCTGGATCTTTGGACCTTCCCAAAGAACTTCTCAAAGACCGGGCCCATTGAGGACCCACAAAATAAATAAAAAGGGATTGACAAGATGGCTCTCCCTCCAGTGGATTGGGACACCCTAGAAGTTTTGACAATTGAAGATATCACAAAGGATGTGATAAATTGGAGTCACAAACATTTTTCACGGGTATGCAGAAAGAGCGCCTGTAAAGATGGCTCAGTTTTGCAGGGATCCACTTTCAGCTCTGGAATGGCTAGGTAGGGTAGGGATAAGGGGAAATCAAAAGAGATCACCCTAGTCCAGATCTTGTCCTCGATTCCAACCCCCATAATAGAACAACTTCACGCCTAGCTTGAGTCATCTCAACAGCTAGGCAAAATAATCAGTGCAAGGATTTCTCTTGGTCTCCCTGTCACTCCGATTAGATATGCCCTTCCGACAGGCTCCCCTTCACTTGCAACACTTATGATTCAAGAAGTAGATTCAGAGGAAGAGGGTGCAGCTATTCTAGATGTCAGGGTCCCACTGCAAAAAAGGAGAAAGAAACAAAGGGCAGATAATCCTCCAACGAGCATAGATGTAAGCCCCAGAACATCGGGCAATATTCATCTGGATCTTATCCCTTCCTCCCCCAAAGCATAATATTATCTGAAGGCCTCCCCTCCCCATGATAGTTTTGATGATATCTTCCAGACCAATTATTTGGTAAATCTGTAGGAAGATGCAGAGAGGGAGGTGGACGAGATAGCTGCACAAGAGGCGGAAAATGTCCCCGGGGAGGGGGAAAGGCAAGAAGAAGAAGTTTCCCTAGAGAAAAAATAGCAAGAACAGGAAATTAGACTAGGTGCAGAAGAAACACCGGTCTTGGGGACCGAGACAGAAGGAAGGCAAACACAAGACAAGCAGTCGACTATGGTTGGGGAACCTAACCTTTGGGAGAAATCGTACCCCCAGTCATCACACTCCAAATGCCTCCAAACATGATGGGTGATCAAGTACCCCAGAATACGACATTCAATAAGGTGGTCTATGCAACACAATAATCAAATCTAGGTCAGACACCTTCACCCCCTCCAGAAAATAAGCCCTCAGAGGAGAATGTCCTGGCAGAGAACGCTGAAGAAAATCAGCAGTAGCAAGATGTGCGGGAGAACCCCGGGAATATGGACACAAATATCACAAATGTGGGAGAAGTGGGAAACCCTGTCGATAAAGAAAAAGAGTGTACAAAGACTACACATGTTGGTGAAGAGCGGCAGACTCCCAAAGAGGACTCAAGTGTCCAGGACTTAGCAGTAAGACTGCCCCCACTGCCATAATGGCTGGTGGAATCAAAGAAGAGAAAGACCATGGTGATAGCTAGAGTCCCACTCTCTCTGACTGAGATGATGGCCTGGAACCAAGATGATCAGAAGCCTAAAAAGTCCCAGAACCTCCATACCCTTCAGACCGGTCTAGGAGGAAACATTGTCACAATAATAGCGACACCTCCCCCAGATGCAGAAGAGGAAGCGATAAGAGCTGTAGATTACACAATCACAAAGGTACCTCTGGGGAGGAGAGATAAACAGGGATAATTAGACATGTTGAGAGAATCCAACTGGTTGATTGAAGCTCGATATGATAAGCAAGCACAGAAGCTAAAAGAGGCAAAGGAAATAAACAAAAATCTCCCCAGGCTTCTTACAGAACTGGCATAGTCATTGGCTGCAATTCCTCCAGAGGCTTCCACCTCTAGAACATCGCTTCCACTAGGTGACATAGATGCATTGAGAACAATGAAAAAGAAAGTGTAGGGAGTAGATGACTGGGTGACTGAGCAGGTAGGAGTTGTAAGGCATTTCTTGACAGTGACACTCTCGGACCTCAACCAAACCAGTAACATATTTGGCCAAGTAAACAATGTTGTTGCCCAGTGGGAGGGGGAGATAGAAAAATATGAGGAATAGAGAAGTGAATTAGAATAAATAATGAACTTTGGAGAAGACAGCGTCACAAAAAAGAGACTTTTGGGGGAAGAAGATTTCGGGTACGTCCGGGCCCAGCACTCTAGACTTGGTCTCAAAGTTGAGACAAGAAACCAACTAGTAGCAGCCTTGAAGGGTAAAGTCTCGGTAATTCAAAAAAAATTAAGATCATATGCAGCATTTGTTACAATGGTTTTGGCAGTAGATCCCTTTAGCATTGAGACATGTGCTCTGGTGGATTTTGTTGTGAGCAAATTTGATGAAATAATAGAGTCGTGCTTCCAGACACCCAGAGATTTTGATGGAGAAAAAATGTTGCGCATCACTCGAATGGTGCTTTGGGCTCACGATGCAGCGAAGATGGCTTTGGAATTCAAATAAGGTGCCAAAGATTTGGCCAATTAGTTGGAGGAATCCAATGAACGCTGGAACTGTATAAAGGAGATAGATGAAGAGGGAATTCTCTAGATTTTTGAGATATTCCAAAAATGTAAAGAGAAATAAAGTATTCTAGTCTTTGGATGTTTCCACCAGTAGGGGAAAGTATTGAAGATTTTTTATTCTTTGAGTGTAAGCTCCTGGACTCCAAAATTCTAGGTCCCAATTTTGTATTCTTTTACAGCAATCTGCATCATGGTTCCCCGGAGCTAACCGATTACTATCAGCAGTTAATAACAGAGAGAGTGCAGGTGACCAGATAGATGGGGATGGTTCTAACAGACATCTTCTTATTCCCCCGAGGCACTGCTCCCACATCTACTACCTAACATGCCTCAAATATAGGGAGTCACAATCAACATTGATGAGGCGTATGGCCTAACTTACCAAAATAGGAAAAATTCCTCTATAAGTACCACGACCCTCTTCTCTAGGCTAATTCTTCTTGATTTCTCCCTTTTCTTCTTCTTCCTTCTTGTCAGAATGTTGTGCATCTCAAGATGATTGTAAGTGGTGTAGGTAGTACCAGCTATAGATATTATATTTTATTATCAAGTGTACAGTTAGATTAGGTCAAGTTTGTCTATAAATAACAAGACCGATTCCTTAACAAGGGTCAGCCAAATTGATGATTTCTCTACCCAAATAGAAATAGCAAGTAGCAGTTAGCAGTTTACTTTCAGTATGTATCTTAATGCTCCCTTGGATCTGTGAATGTACTCGTCGGTGATGTTGGAACCATTTTAAGTTAATGAAAGAAGGAAGAATAGCTATTGGTCATGTTTTATGTGTTGCTCTGATCTCTAAAGTTAGAAAATATCTTTCATATTGTATGTTTTCTCATGACCTTTGCTCTGATGCTTTTTAGTTAGTTAAAAAATATTATCTCCCTTTGCTACTAAATGTGTATGAATCGTTGATTCTTTGTGTATCTGGTATTTAGTTTGTTTTCCTTCACTAGAGCATTGTTGATGTTTGAATATGTATTGCATGACTATAAGTAGAAATACACTCTAACCCTAGTCTATCTTTTGTGATTTATTTTGTTAATCTAAAAATTCTTGCAGGAAACCTCACCCCCTTTTGAAATCCCCAAAATTGATGAGTAAAAACCAGCTATCCCCTCAAACAACAGTCACTTTCCCAACTTATCTCCCTCGCACCATCGAGACCTGACTACCAGGTGCTTGGAGGCTAGGAGTATCCATTCTCCAGTAAACCTCTACAGGTGGAGTTGGCCGGTACCCCGGTACCCAATGACAACTTATCTCTATTGGCGGAGCTGGTCACAAAGTCTCGTCAACACATACTTTGGTGTGTTTGGAGTTTCACTAGAATCATTCAAGCATACCTCAATTTCATTGTCAACCTCAAGAGTTTCCTCTTGAAATTCAGTAATCTCCCTGTTCTTTGTAAACTGATTACAATCATACATTCTTTCCTGAATGTGAAATCTCTCATCAATTCTCACATTAGCACTTTCAACTATCTTCCTCAATCTCTGATTGAAACACTTATAAGCCTTACTCTTAGTATAATAAGAAAGGAAAATTCCTTCATCAATTCTAGTATCAAATTTTCCTATCTCATCATCCCTTTTGATATAACATTTTCTACCAAATATTCTAAAGCAGTTGATAGTAGGAGCATCATTAAACCAAATTTCATAAGGCATCTTACTAGTACCTTCTCTGACTTGAATTATATTTAAAGTATAGACTGTAGTACCAATAGTTGATCTCCAATGCACATGTGATGCATTCCTTTCAAGAGACATAGCCATCACAACATATACTATAGTTTTGTTTCTTCACTCTGCAATCCCATTTAGTTGTGGATTCCTTGGAGCTTATGTTTGTCCATATATTCCATGCTCTTCGCATTAGGTATTAAACATATCTAATGTAAACTCTCCAGCTCTATTAGACCTCAAACATTATATCTTCACACCTAATTCATTCTCAACTTTTTCTTTGAAAATATTAAAATTATCAAAAGCTTCAAAATTTTCTTTAAGAAATGCAACCCACGTCATCCTCAAATAGTCATCAACAAAGAGTATAAAATACCTTTCTCCATAGTCTGATCTTGTTCTTGTAGGGCCACAGAGATCTGTATGAACCATATCCAACTTTCCCTTTACTGAGTAAGATTTTTTCTGAAAAATTCTTTTATTTTATTTTCCCATCTCACACTCTCTACACATGGTGTTAGAGGGGTTCAGAATTTTTTGTAAATCTCTGACTGCTTTTGTCATACTTTATTTCACAATGTTATCAAAATTTATATTAAAAACCTTCTATGCTATAACCAACTATCATCAGCCTTCGCAACAAAAAAATTAGCCTATGTAGTATTCAATTCAAACATATTACCTCTTGATTATGTACTTGCTATGATCAACTCTCCTAACTAACTTCTGATATTACATTTCCCATCATGGTTGAAGGAGGTTGAAAATAAATCTTCTTTTTCCATAGATATACTATTAGGCATAGAAAGAGGAATTCAATACAATTCTTATTGAATTATCACAATCAGGAAATCCATGATAATGTTAAGATGGGGGAATTAGTTGTTTATTACTTCAGATAGGCTTATAGTGACTTTTACTTCCTAATTTGTATTAATTGGAGGACCAAATTTTAGAATATCTCCTAAGAACCCTTAGTCCTTGTTGATGGGATTTTGTGGCTGGCTCCGACAATAGAGGTAAGTTGTCATCAGATACCGGGGTATCGGCTATCTCTGCCTGAAGAGGTTTTCTAAAGAATGAATTCTCCTAGCCTCCAAGCACCTGGTAGTCGGTTCTCGATGGTGCAAGGGAGCTAAGTTGGGTAGGTGACTATTGTGTGAGGGGATAGATGGTTTTTACTCATCTTCTTGGGGATTTCAAGAGGAATGGGGCTTCTTGCAAGCATTTGGATTATAAAAATAATCTTCAAAAGATAGAACAGGGTTAGACATACATATCTCTATCTATAGTTATGCAATAAATATTCAAACATCAAACTAAGCTCCAATGCAAGAAAACTGCACTAAATACCAAATACATAAAATAACCAACAATACATAAAATAACCAACAATTCATATGCATTTAGTATCAACAGGAGATAAGATCATTAATCTAAACTAAAACATAGGAGCAAAGGACATAAGAAAACATACTGCACAAAAGATGTTTGTTAACTCCAGATATCAAAACAACACATAACATGCAGCCACAAGATGTTCTTCCTTCTTCATTAACTCAAATGATTCCAGCATCACTGGAAAGTACAATCATGGCTCCAAGGGATCATTCTAAGCTACTAAGAACAACTGTGTATTGAGCTCCTGAAAACAACTGAAAGTAAAATGCTATGCTTCCATTACTTGCTGGACTGCAAAAACATCAATTTTGCCGACCCTTGTTATGGCGTCAGACCTCTTACTTATACATGAAGTTTGACCTAAAATTAACCTAATCTAACTGTACACTAAATAAATAGAATACAATATCTTGTGGCTGGTACTACCTGCACCATTTACAATCACCTTTAAATGTGCAGAGGTCTGACAAGACAGAAGAGGAAGATAAGAGGAGAAATCTGGAAGAATCAGCATAGAGAAGAGTGTCGGGGTATTTATAGAAGAAATTTGATTGTCCCAGTATTTGAGGCTACATGCCATATAAATGAAAATTGTGGCTCCCTTTCTTTGATGCACACTAGGTAATTAATGTGGGAGCGAGGCCTTAGGAGAATCACCTATCAGAGCCATCTCTTCTGTCTGACATGCCTTATTAGGATCACCTACCTGCTAACCCTTATTAACTGCTTGACAGTGATCGGTTGGCTCCAAGGAACCTAAACACAGATCACTGTGAATGAATACAAAACTTTGGACCTAGAATTCTGGATTCTGGGAGCTTACGCTCAAAGAACAATGAATCCTCAAAATTGTACCCTGCCGGTGAAAATCTCTAGAGACTGGAGGAATTTATAGTTTTTTGTTTTGTTTGAAGGCCTCTAAAATATGGGCGATTCCATCCTCATCTACATCCTTGATGTAGTCCTAGCGGTCATTGACAAACCTGAACTGTTCATCAATATCATTGGCCCCTTCCTTGAATTCTGTAGCCACTTTCATTGCGTCATGAGCCTGGAGCATCATCTTGGTTAAGCGCAACATTTTCCCTCTGTCAAAATCTCTGGCAGACTGGTATTGGGACTCCATCATCTCATCAAATTTACTTAGTAGAAAATATTTGGGAGCACAAGTTCCGGTGGTGAAGGGGTTGACTTCTGAAACCCTTGTTACAAATGTTGTATATAAATTCAAAGAATTCCAGAATTTTGGGATTCTATTCTTTAGGGCCGCTACCAGTTGCTTGCTCACCTCAATTTTTAGGCCAAGTCTAGAATACTGGACCTGAAAGAACCAAAAGGGTTCATCTCCCAAAATACCTATTTATGTAAGGGCTTCCTCCCCGAAGTTCATCATTTCTTCTAACTCAGACCTCCACTCCTCATACTTTTCTATTTCTTTCTCCCATAGGGAGAAAGCATCGTTCACCTGGCCCAAAATGTTGTTGGCCTTATAAAGGTCCAGGAGTGTCACTACCAAGAACTACCTTACGACGGTGATTTTTTCAGTGACCCACCCATCCACAACCTGTGCCTTCTTCTTCATGGCCCTCAAAGTATCAATATCACCCTATGGGAGCGGTGTTCCGGATGTGGAGGTTTCCAGATGTATCTCGGCCAATGGCTGTGTTAATTCTGTGAGAAGCCCGAGGATATTTTCATTCTTTTCTCTTTCCTCCTTCATCTTCTGGGTCTTTTTGTCATATCAAACCTCAATTGCCCGGCTTGCTTCCTTTAATAGGTTCAACCTGCCCTGTTTATCTCTCCTCCCCAAAGGAACTTCTGTAACTATATATTCTTCGGCCCTTACGGCTTCCGCTTCTACATCTGGTGGAGGCGTCGCAACTACTGCGACTATACTTCCTCCCGGACCAGTTCGGAGGGTATTGTAACACCCCAAAATTGGCACCTTACAATACTAATCAATTTTGGTGCATTTTCTTGTCATCGAAGTCCTATTGTACTAGGAAAATTCTCTTCCTAATTGACTTTAATTGACTTGGTCTCAAATGCAGAAAACCTGAATTTGCATAAATCTCACATTATATTTAATTCCTAAATTATCAAGGT
>MU225256.1:15537507-15568855 GCA_018584345.1 Thuja plicata | reverse complement strand
AAATGAAGAGGTGGAGTTTACTGAGGACCTCTCCTGTTCCTTTTGATCTCAACTGTTCATCTCCCCATCTCTGGGATTGATCTCAA
Source organism: Thuja plicata (assembly GCA_018584345.1). NCBI lineage: Eukaryota > Viridiplantae > Streptophyta > Pinopsida > Cupressales > Cupressaceae > Thuja > Thuja plicata. The sequence goes on along the minus strand of MU225256.1, from coordinate 15,568,769 downwards.
CCATTCATTTCATCACCAATTCCTATATAATAAACCCTTCAACACCATTTGAAGGATCCAGTATTTCAAGCTCTCATGCACCATTACTCTGTCAGTTTGGTTCTAGTATTCAAGCCATCTTGCGATCACACACGCACATTTCAATTATCAAAATCTCGACGCTTCTCAATTCATAGACGTTGCCCCGCCAATACTGAGCATCAAGAACAACGTTTCGGAAGGAGTAGAGAGAAACAATAGAAGCTTCAAGCATCGTGGGGTTTGCATTTATTTGTCTTCCTTTCTCTTGCTTGTACATTTTATTGCTCACGTTTCTGTTATTCGTTTAGTAGTTATTATATATTTGATTTGCATTCATTTGTGAACCTTTGCTACTAACCCTCGCCTTTGGAAAGCTGTGGGAATCGGAAAGAGAGGCATACACATGGAAATGATGCCCATGGATGAAACCGAGACCCAGATGTTTCTAGAATGACAAACACCTGGAGAAGCAGAGCAAGATAGTGAATCTTTAATACATCTACTTGTTAGGGGATTATGCTCTTCTCTCTTTGAGAGAATCAGAAACCCAAAGGCTTGTGGATTTGGTGGAGTGAAGCTATCTCGGTGATGAACATGTCTTGAGTGTTTAGGTAAGGTGAAGAGGTAGAGAAGTATGCTCTTCTCTCTTTGAGAGAATCATAAAATTGGACCCTTGAATCCAAGCCAAGTTGTGTCACCTTTAGAGGGCCTTCCGGAAGTTGAACGTCCGAGAACGACCCAAGTGAGTACACACCTATCACCGGTGCTTCCACCTCACTATAATAAATTCTGTTTTGTTGAGTCCAAAGACTCCAAAGCCATGGTAACTTGTTTCTCATGATTTCAACTATCATCTTGCGAAAGCCTTGTTTGTCGTACTAAGCGGCGCCGCTCCCAGTCTTACTTGCAAGGGTGTATGCCTTTCAAGTGTTGGTGCGGCAGCAAGGCCCCAGCTCTGTATCAAAGGCACCGAAGGTTATTGTGAATAGAAGCCCACTAAAAATTCTCTTAGTTAGATGCCTACCCAGATCACCTCTGAAAGAAGACATAATCTGTGCGCAGGGAGAGGGAAGAATCTCTTCCCTAGATTCTCGACATAGGTATGCACCTGGATGCTTGAAGTGGTATATGATGCTAGCACCTGCTTTAAGGGTAACCTTCAAACATATATACTTAGTCCTTGGAAACACAAAAAACATAGGCGCTCTCTCGAGGGTGACACTGTTGTGTGAGGTGCATGCATACGCATAAGACAGCAGGGCACGGATTTTGTCTTCTCCACCATTTTTTTTTGTAGGGATAACGAAGTGTTTGTTTTGAGTCTTAAACTATCCAATCATGATCAAAGAATTCCATGATTCTGCCAAGTTTCTTTGTCCTTGGTAGAACTATTTATGACTATTGCTTGTGTCACTATTTCTTGATTGAAACTGTGTGCTTGTTAATGAGTGTTTGTCACCTTGAAACTGAGATTGCTGATCTGTATCATCATAAAACTGCCCTAAATCTAGAAATTTTGTCAGAGAACAGTCCTGACTGTGTCTCAAAATCTGGTTTTTATCTCAAAAACTGAGTTTGTTTATTAATATCTAGAGTTTTCTCATGCGAGATTTAAGAAATTAAGCACTTCCTCACGCGATCTTGCATTTTCTTGCATGCAGTTGAGCACTTCCTCGCACAAATTTGTAGCTTGGTGTCCTAAAACAGTGAGATTTTTCCCGTTGACTGGTGAATTTTTTGCCTGATCTAACTTTTGTCTGGGATCTGATTGGTTGTTTCCCTGTTGTCTGCAATCTGAAACTGGTTGTTTCAAGTTGCAAACTAATTGATTCTTACTCAAACGTGTCTTGTCTCTTTGTCTTTGTCCTATCTCTTCTGTGTTTTTGTACCTTGCGACATGATAGTCACATCTTGGCTGTTCTAGCCACACTCTTGATGATTCATGTCGGGTGCATCTCACACCTTGTTTTTTCTAGCTTGTTACCTCCTTTTCGTTATTTCTAGAGACAGAGTTCTGGTTTGGATCCTAAGTTTCCTCTTGTTTCATCTTTGTCTATGCCTGTTACGACTAGAAGCGATAATATTTTTCCCATTCACAGTTCTGGAATAGGTAGGAGTAAACCTCGTAATCAAGGAAAAGGTCATTCTAAACCCATTGTTCAACTTGATAGTCAAGAGGGATCCTCATGTTCCTCTTCCCCATTCAGTATAGATATGAGTCTGAATCAGAAACTAGTGTTCTAGCTGTGTTCTAATCCTTTGTTTCAAGATCAGCATAATCTATTTCTTTCAGATCAACAAGGCTTCAGAAAGTCACCTGTTTGGGTTAACCCTATTGACGATCCTTGCTTCCTTAGTGATCCTTTTGATCATATCAATCCTTTTGTTCCTCTCAACCCCTTTGATCTGCCAAGAGATACATTGACTACGAGTTCTCAACTCGATACTCACACTCATACTGAAGAGGTGCACATGGCACAATCTCACATTAACGACATGGCAACTCCTTTTTATTACTTACAAGGTCAATATAGTGGAGTCAACAACCAATCCCAAATGAGAAGGGTTAGCAAGAAGAGCAGCATCACCAGGGTCAAGATCAGACTCAAAGCATTTATGAGATTCTTGGTAATGATGGTGAGCCAATAACTCAAAACGACATAGATGCTGCAAAATCTAATAAAGCTCTTATCAAAATGATGGAAATACTCCTTGCAGAAGATAAAGAGAAATAATTTCTAGATTTGGCAAAACAAGGAGTTAAGCTACCCCCAAACTTCCAAGTGGAAACGCTTGTGGCTAAAGAAGAAGAGAGTGAGACTACCAAATTGCATAAAGTAATTCAAGATATGCAAAATCAAATCAGCCAACTTATGAAGGATAAGGACAAGCCCACACAACAATTCATGATGGAAAGCATATGTCCTTTTCCTTTTGATAGGATTCTTCTTATGCCACCTTTTCCCAAAGGTGTTGAACTCCCTAAATATGATAAGTATCTAGGTACCACTGATCCTCAGGATCATTTGAGAGAATTTGGGCCCTGTCTATGGATTTCATACATGATCAAACCTATTTGATGTGTCTCTTTCCCCAAAGTTTGGGTGGACCTGCCATGGAGTGGTTTTCTCGACTACCCACTGGAATCAAGACTTTTGATGAGATTGCCAATCTCTTTATACAACACTATTCTCACAACATATAGCATCCCGTCAATATCAGGGACCTTTGCAATCTCAAGCAAAGGCAAGGGGAGCCATTCTTGACATTTCTCCAAAGATGGAGACAACTTTGCACTAAGTATCCTCGCAAAATACCTAAATCTGAGAAACTTGATATCTTCTTGGATAATCTCACCCCTGATTTTGGGTATCAAGTACAACTTCAAGGTCCCCTTAATTTTGACAGCATGATAAAGCAAGCTGTGAGGATAGAGGCATTTATGGTTAAGAAAGGTGAATTGACTTTGTATAAAGATAACAAATAAGGTTCCTCCTCTTCCAACAAAGATAAAAGGAAGTTTGTCAACAAGAATAGGGACATTGTGAATGATGGGGTAGTTGATAATGTGACTCCAACTCCTTCAAAACCGGTCTTCAATCTCACCTCTGGTATACAAGTGACCAAAGCTGTTGAAAAGGCTGCAACAAACACTCAACAACCTTCTAGATTCTCTGGCAACAAACCTTGGGCCCCACGACCCAAGCATGAATTTACTTCTTTGGGAGAACCTTTGGACGTAGTTTTCAAGACTTTGGTGCAAAATCAGATTCTCGCTCCTTTGGAAAAATGTCTATACAATCTGCAACCACAACCCCATTTGTGGAATGACAATGCATACTGTGACTATCACCAAAAAAAGGGTCATAAGACTGCTACTTGTCTTCAATTATATCATAAAGTCTAAGATCTGATTGATAACCAGGTTATCATTGTGGAAAATCATAACAAGAATTTGGATCACTAGGTATTTAAAGATCCCTTCCCTCATCACGAGAAAGGCAAGTCTTCCAATGCTAAGAACAATAATGCCAAAGTTAACCATGCACATGCCACTTATGATAATTTCATCAACATGGTTGAACCTGTGGAAGTGGATTATTTTAATGTGATTACTACCAAGGGAAGCGGGGATGCTTCTAAGCCTAAGACCCCGTTTGTCCAATTATCTAAATCTAAAACATCTCAAGATTGCGCGAATGTTGTTACTAGATCCCGCACTAAGATCACTATCAAGGGTCCTAACCCTCCTATTACTACATCTGCACCAAAATAAACTATGGATAAAGCTATTGTTGGCTCTGCCAAATGGACCATGAAAGTGGTCCCCACACCTTCTACTATTGGTTATAGCATTCTAGACCAACTACAAAGAACCAACGCTCAAATAACCATCTTTGAGTTGTTGAAGATCTCACCTGCTCACAGGCCAATTCTAGATAAAGCCCTCACAGAGGCTAATGTCCCCAAAGACATCAATCTGGATCAGTTTCAATCCATGGTGGGTCACTTGACATCACCGCATTATTTTTCCTTCTCAGAAGAAGATGATCACTCAATTAGTCACCCGCATAATGCTCCTTTGCATATAGAAGTCATGATTGGCAAACAACTAGTCTGTCATGTCCTCATTGATAATGGTGTTGGCCTCAATATTTTATCTACTCACTTTCTTGCTCAACTAGGTTATGACAAAGATCACATAGATTCCCACAAAAGAATTACTATCAAAGCCTATGATGAAGAAGAGAGAAAATCTAAAGATTTAGTCATGCTACCCATTCGGGTTGGACCGGTTGAAAGAGATGTCACATGTCAGGTGCTAGACCTTCCTCTTGCGTATAACATCTTTTTGGGGAGACCATGGATCCATGAGATGTAAGTGGTCCTCTCTACATACCATTGGTGCATTAAGTTTCCTCTCCAAGGCGCAGAGGTGACAATTCCTACTAGTATGGGCTCTTCTTGCAATGTGCTCACACAGTCGGCTGATAGTCTTGTTCCAACTAATAGAGAATACATAGAATTCTATTACGCCAAGCTTAAAGATATGGAACAGACTTTGAATATCAAAGAAATGGGCATGGGGGGAATCAAATAGAACCTATGCTATCATTAGTATCTCTGCCTCCGTCTCCTTGTTCTTATGGGAGACCTTCTGAGAGTTATAAATCTTCTACTACTTCCCCTGAAATAGTCTATGATGGTGTCTTTGTATGAGCTTCAACACCACTAGAAGATGAAGATGAGGAAAGAGCTATTAAAGCTTGGCTTTGCAAAGGAAAGAACATATTTGAATAGACTTCCCCAGCTCGTGAACTAAATCCCAATAGTGAAGGTCTTAAGATTATGAAACGCTTTGGGTACAAAGGGAGTGGTCCAATAGGGGTGAATGGTAATGGTTTAGTTAAACCCATTAAAGTTATGGGTCAAAAGATGAAAGACACAACTGGGTTAGGCTTCAAGAAGATCATGTTCTATTTAGGGATTAACAAATTTGTACCAAAACTAGATCCTCCACCAGAACCTGAAAGCATAGCTATAGATGACACTATAGAGGATAGCTCCAATGAGGATTGCTTTCCTTACCCCATTCCTCCAAATCTGGTAGCATTCTTTGTGGAGCTGAATAATTTTGTACCGCATGCCAGTACAATCGAGACTGATAGCGATTCTGATAAAACCACTCCATTTGATGCACTAACCTATGAACAATGGAAAGTGTTACAAGATCCTAATTTCCAAGGTGAATGGTACATACCACCAGAATTTCAAGAGCAGTTGGCACAAGAACAGGCTAGTGTTGCAAGAACCCCCAAATCTTCATGGTGAAATTAGCCAAGTCAAAGTTCAGACACAGATTCTTATGAATATGAGTTTGACAGTTTGTTAGAAAGATCTTATGAAAAGCTTCTCGACGTAAGTGAGGGGTCTAGTGAAAGTTCTAATGAGTCTGAGTCCATAAATGTTAACATAGCTTCTACTACTATCGCTAGGAGTCAAAAGGATTTGAACGCACCTTTGGATGAGATTGACTTAGCTCTCAGCTTACTAGTCAACACTTTCGATGACTATACCGTGAACGCACTTGAACCTGCCACTTCTCTCTCACTCCAACATCCTGAGCTAATAGACTGGAATTCCCCTTCTTCATCCAATGAAGTCCTTACATTCCAGAATGACTATGCTCTAGCCTGCTATCTTCACGCTATTGAACCTGTAATGTCCTCCACTAGCAAAGAAAGTGTCAACATGACCGAGGCTAATATCAAGTATCTTAGTCATAAAATTAAAAGAAGAAAAAATAGGCGCTCTGATGGTGAAAACCACATTATGGCAGTGTTAGAGCCAAAAAAAGTAAAAAGAAAAGATGTATCCAAAGGTGAAAACCTCTCTGAGGTGCCTGAGGATGAGATACTTGATGCACTTCTGAGTCATTTCTAGGAATGCTCATCAGTGCTAATTGAGCCAACTCAGCCGGTAAATCTAGGTACAGAAGGACATCCACACATTATTCATGTGGCCAAATCATTATCTACAGAAGAACTCAAAGAATTCACAGACTTCTTCAAGGAGAAAAAGATAAACTTTGCATGGACATATTCTGACATGCCAGGTGTAGATCCTGATCTCATCATGCATCATTTTTCAATAGCTCCGGGTGTGAAACTAGTCGAACAAAACTTAGAAAGATGCACCCACATGTGGCTCTACTAGTCAAAGCAGAACTAGAGAAACTCTTGAAAGCTGGGTTCATTAGAGAAATTGATTATGCAGAGTGGATCTCTAACATAGTCCCAGTGACTAAACATGACAAATCTATTAGAGTCTGCACAGACTTTAGGAACTTAAATAAGGCATGTCCAAAAGATGATTTTCCACTTCCCAACATTGATATGATTGTGGATATGACAGTAGGATATTAAATGTACTCCCTTATGGATGACTTCTCTAGCCACAATCAAATCAAAATTGTGCCAGAGGACCAAGAGAAGACTGCTTTTTACTTGTGCATGGGGTACATTCTACTGGAATGTTATGCCTTTTGGTCTAAAAAATGTTGGAGCTACTTATTAGAGAGCTGTCACTACCATATTTCATGACATGATGCATAATAAAATGGAGGACTATGTGGATGACATGCTTTCTAAAAGTATGGATAGGAAGACACATCTCACTGATCTAGGCCCTATACTAGATCGTATGGAAAAATTTAGACTACGTCTTAACCCTAAGAAATGTGCATTTGGGGTTACTTCAAGAAAAATACTTGGTTATATCATATCCACGAAGGGAATCGAGGTGGATCCTACAAAGGTGAAAGCTATCATGGAAATGCCTCCACCTTGCAATATCAGACAAATTAGAGGTCTTCAAGGTCCGCTTCAATCTATCCGGTGTTTCATCTCACAGCTAGCTGACAAGTCACAACCATTTACTAAAACTCTACATAAAGGTGTGACTTATGAATGGAACAAAGAATGTGAACAAGGCTTTCAACAGATCAAACAATATCTAGCCAATCCACTTATATTAATGCCTCCTATTCAGGGGAAACCGTTGATCTTATACATCTCAGCTACAAAAACATCTCTGGGTGCTCTATTGGATCAAGAAGATCAAAATAATAAAGAAAGAGCCATTTATTACATCAGGAGAACATTGGTCTCTTATGAAATGAATTATTCTGTAATTGAGAAAGCTTGCTTAGTGGTGGTGTTTTCTTCCTAGAAGTTACGAAACTACATGCTCACTCACACTACAAGGCTCATCGCGAAAATTGATCCTTTAAAATACTTGCTCAGTAAAGCTACCCTCACAGGTAAACTAGCTAAATGGGTCATGCTCCTTAGTGAATTTGATATTGAATATGTTGAGAGAAAAGATATCAAAGGGAAAGTGATCACAGATCATTTGGCCGAGGCACCTATTACAGATCATCAACCATTAAGGATCAAATTCCCAGATGAGTCCATCATTCTTCTCACACATCAGACATGGACCATTTTCTTTGATGGATCATTCACCCAGCAGGGATCAGGTGCTGGAATTTTGTTCATTACACCTCAGCAGTATTCATTACCAAAGGCATACAAAATGATGTTTCCTTGCACAAATAACACTGCTGAGTATGAAGCTTTGATTAATGGATTAAATATCTCTTTTGAATGGTGTGTTGATGAGATAAAATCCTTTGGAGATTCACAGTTGGTTATTAATCAGGTGAATGACATCTATCAAACAAAAGATGAAAAAATGGTGCCCTATAAAAATATGGTTGATGATCTTAAGAAATACTTTGCACATGTTACTTTCCAGGAAATTCCAAGGGCAGATAATAAAGTAGCTGATGCCATAGCTACTCTGGATTCTATGTTATAAATGCCAGAAAATTATTTCAGACATGAATTCCTAGTGGAAACGTTATGCTACCCTGCCTATGATTCCCCTGACTCCCAGATGATATGTTCAGTCATTGGACATGACTCACCCCGCTACCACCATATCTACTCTTATCTTCATGACCAAATTATTCCTGACGCATATACTCAAAATGAGAAATGTCACCTAATCCACAATGCTTCACGGTTTGTCATCGTAGCTAATGACTTATATAGACGAGGTCTAGATGGTACCCTCCTTAGGTGTTTAGAACCTAATGAGTCCAAGCGCACATTAGAAGAGGTACATGAAGGCATCTGTGGGTCTCACTCAAATGGTCTGACATTGGCTCGTAAACTTATTACAGCTAGTTACTATTGGCCGAACATGGAGAAAGAAGCTACACAGTTTGCTAAGTCTTGCAAATAGTGTCAACTACATGGTAATCTGATTCATGCTCTAGCCATGGAGCTTATTCCCTTCATTACTTTCTGGCCATTTCAACAGTGGGCCTTCAACTTAGTGGGTCAGATATATCCATCTTCTTTGAGAGGAAATAAATACATCATTACTGCTACAGACTATTTTACCAAATGGGTTGAGGCAGTACCTCTTAGTGTAGCTGATGGCAAGTTTGTAGCCACGTTTATACTAAACTACATCATCTGTCGATATGGTGTACCCTCATCAATAATCACTGACAATGGGGGCCAATTCAAGAACAAAGATCTAACAAATTTGTGCACTAAGTTCAAGATTATTCAGCACTATTCTTCTATCTATTATCCCCAGGGTAATGGACAGGCAAAAGCTTCAAACAAGACAATTCTCAAGATCCTACACCATACAGTACACAAATCTAGACGAGACTGGCATCTCCATATTAATCTAGCTTTATGGGCTTATCACACCAGTATACGAACACCAACAAAGGCCATGCCCTTTGCTCTAGTTTATGGTGCCGATGCAGTACTTCCTATTGAGGTTGAGATTCCTACCTTGCAAGTCTCTCTGAAAGGCCTCATTACTGATGATGATATCAGAATATCTCAGCTACAAGAGCTTGAACTACTGGATGAATGTTGGAAGGTGGAATTTGATCATCTCTGAGCATATCAGAAGAGAATATCTAAAAGCTATAACAAGAAGGTTAGACCAAGAGACTTCCAAATGGGTGATCTCGTCCTGAGAGAGAACCCTAAGAATCAACAACAGTGGATTTAGATAGGAAAATTTGAGCCAAACTGGCTTGGTCTGTATATTATCACTACAGTATTTGGGTTTGGTGCTTATCATCTCTCCACCATAGAAGGGGAACAACTCAAAGAGCCTATCAATGCTCCTCATCTGAAAAAAATTTACAGTTGACATGTCTTCTGAATGTTCATGTACATACTCTATTCTGAGAAAATCCTAAAAATTGCAAAATTGACTGAAAAAATGATCATCTTAGTGAAAACATGGCAAATAGGTGCTTTGATGTATCTATTATCATGCTGGAAACCTGGTAAACATGCACCTTGATAATACCAAAAAAAATTGAAAAAATACAAAAAATACAAAAATACAAAAAAGAGAAAAACACAAAAAAATTAAAAAAATGAAAATACAAAAAAAAAAAAAAATGTGCCATTGATGAAAACCTGGTAAACAGGTGTCATGGTAGAAAAAATAGAATTTCTACCAAGATGGTGAAAACTTGGTAAATAGGCACCTCTTGTTTTGCAATGCTCTATCTGTCGTGGCATCTCTTGGCTTTCTTGCAATTTGCTCTCCTACTTTCCCGCTTTAGTTTTCTTTCCTACTTTAGTTTGCTCATGCATTCGCTCTCTGTCATCTTTGAGATTTTGCTCGACTTCACATGGATTGAAACTGGTCACATTTAGGGGCATCTTCTTGGTCTAGGGGGCATTGTCCTATCTTTTGGAGTCTTTCTCCTCTTCGCATAAGTCACCAGTGGTTCTCACTGAGTCTTCCTTATGATGCCTAGATCTCACATCGATCTTTACGATTGAGAATATCTCTCGCGTCAGTCACCAGTGGTTCTCACTGTGTCTACCTACTGGCACTATGCTACTGAGATTTCTCACATCGAATCACTATCTGCATGTTCGACATCAATCCGTTTATTACTTGGGGGCATGACTCCCCACTTTGATCACCTCTTCGGTTTTCACTCGAGTCAATAATCTTGTCGGTTCTAAAGGACAACTATCTACTGGCAAAATTGGTGTTTTTCAATACCCCAATCAAACAGTGTTTTTCAACACTCTCTTTGGACACATCTGTGTTTTTCAACACACATTGGATATTGCAAACGTAAACATCTCTCGATAGCAATCAAACACATTGCACTCACAAGCACAACGGTGTTTTTCAACACCCCAAACATAGGCACATTTGTAAACTTTGAAACATGCTATGTTATGATTGACTCTTTCTTTGTATGTTGTCTGTTCTCATGAATTTCATTGATATTTTCTTTGTCTACTACTTTTGGGTGTGGTTTGGATGATCCGGCAATGTCAAATAAACAAGGTGTATGTGATAAGAGTTTCTGCATTAAGGTAGAAAAGCCCCACATCCCTCAATCTTGTTTATTTGTATGCCAAGGGGAGGTTGGAACTACTTTCTTGACTGTTATTGCTCTATTTGTTTACTTGTGTACTCTTACTATATCAAACTGGAAATAATGTTTAGGTCATCTTGGCTTTTATGCCCTGGTGCTTATGTTTGTTTCCTACATTTTATCCAATGAAAGCTATATTCATATTCTTATGGTCACAGCGGCACCAGTAAGGATTGTATTGACTCTGATGTTCCAAAAATACTCGATGATGATTATGTGATGGGTCCAACAACCAAGTCCTAGGGTTGCATTTAGCTTAGGCTTGCATTCACATTTTAAGCTTGTATAGCGACAGTTTTGGTGCTCTCTTCATTGTCTTCTCATTCTTCAAAGGTTCTCATCTTTTGTCCTGGATTCCTCATGACTGCACAAGTGTTTGATCCTTTCTCTCTATCTTTAGCTATATGCTCAATCCATTTTCATGATCAAAATCAAAATCCAACACTCCTCAACAGCTCCAAATCATGTTTTAAAATTTTGGGACCGACGCGATCGGACGCTTGTGCAGTCAACTTTCTGATGTGGCTTTCTTGTCAGAATCATCTCTCGTCATCATTTTCTTGGCTTCTGCAATCTTTTCATCAAAGTCAACTCTAGTCAAACTTGGTCAACTATGGTCAAACCTAGTCAACAGGACCTTCCGATCGCTCTAAATTGATTCTGCCTTCTCTTGATCTATCTCAGATTTATTTGGATCTTTGATCTTATTTCTATCTGCAATTTCTCGCTCTCAATCATCATTATGACATGTCATCTTTTGATTTCACTCCTGAGGGGGCAAGATTATTGCATCATTGAATCTTTTTGCATTATTCTCGACTCAGTCTGATCTGAATCAAAAGTCCCCATTGCTAGCGGCATCTCATCACTTGGGGCATATTCAGTTTTTCATACCTTATGGTCAAAATTGGATATTCCATGATCTTGAATCTCTAGGGGCATCTTGATGTCTCGCATCTTGTCATCTATCATCTATATTTCTAGGTATCTGAGCAATCTAACTTGGATCCTCAAGGATCAAGCTTTGTTCTGGAGATGATTCTTGAAATCTCATTAGGGATTGGGGCAATCTAACCCTAATTTTGGAAAGTTATGCTTTGTTCTAAATATGGCTCTCAAAAGCTCTTTAAACCATTATCTAGGCAACCTAACCTAGATCTCGGAGGGCTAACCTTCGTATTGGGGCAATCTAACCTTGATTCTAGAGATAGTCCTAAATCTTCATCAGCTATCAGTGGACATTGGGGCAATCTAACCTCAATTATGATCTTCTCTCAATTGGTATTTGGACCATTGTCTTCACAATCTAACTTAGACTTCGGAGAATCATGCTTCGCTCTGAAGATGATTCTGCTTCTTGATCTAGTCGGTGTCTTGGCAACCTAACCTAGACTTCTGAAATCTTCATCTGTCACATCAGACTATTCTTTGAATCAATGCACTGCTCACACATCAATTAAAAGAGGGGCAAAATGTAACACCCCAAAATTGGCACCTTACAATACTAATCAATTTTGGTGCATTTTCTTGTCATCAAAGTCCTATTGTACTAGGAAAATTCTCTTCCTAATTGACTTTAATTGACTTGGTCTCAAATGCAGAAAACCTAAATTTGCATAAATCTCACATTATGTTTAATTCCTAAATTATCAAGGTTTATTAGCTAAAAATCCCTATGATTAATTAATTTAATTCTAAAGTCATAAGTGCTTTCAAATTAAATTAATTCCACCCCCTTTAGCTAATACACATCAAAAAGCAATTGAATAGTTATTTAATTATTAGGATGAATTATCCTCAAAAAGGAATTCCATAATTCCATGTGAAAAGCCACTCATGTGGCAATAATTCATTCTTTTAATTGAATAATTTCTTCAAAAATTGTCTCACCTTCCTCCATGGAAATGAAGAGTCAACCGTTTCTTTTCAAGAAACTCTTCATCCCCTTCTCAGGTTGTTCTATATTATGGGCCTCTTTTTCTTCATTTGGGAGGATGAATTGGAGAGCATCAACACTAGTTAATTTTTATCTTGTTTTTATCATCATTTCAAGATTTTTGCATAATTAGCTTTAGTTTCATTTGGATTAGTAACATGTTGCATTCTAATATAGTTTTTTTACATATCTAATAGCTCAATTCTATCATTTTTCAAGCTTTCTAGATTAGATATGCATTTCAATTCTTAGATGGCAATTGTATCTCATATCAAATAGTTTCAATTTCAAGTTTTATCATGCTTTAAAAATCCTCCATTTTACCAATGGTCAAGGTTGTTGGCTCTCATTCTAAGAGTAAATTTGACATCCCCAACTAAATAGGAGGCAACCGGTCGCTTCAATCAAGTTTGTGAAATGGACAATTCATGTTCATCTTTGCAAATTGGATGATTGAGTAAGGACTATGTTGGGTTTGTGCCTAATTTAGAGGTCACATTCAAGAACATAACAGGTATGGATGGTCTGGGCCTTCTTAGGCTTCTTAGCCTCCTGGTTCTAGGCCATCATTTCGGCCAGGGAGAGAGGGGAACTTTCTGCCACTGGGGTCTTTCTTTTTTGGGACTCTAACAGTCATTGTGGCGGCTGGGGCGGTCTTGCTACTAAGACTTGGGCATTGGGGTCTTCGTCGGGGGCACTGTGGTGTTTCTTCAGTATTTATAGTCACTTCAGACTCTTTCTCTTGTTCCCTGGGATTTCTTGTATCTTCCACCTCAATGGAATTCATATATGTATCTCTTAGATTTTTCCCTTCTCCAACGTTTGTGGTCTCAGTATCCACATTTCCGTGGTTATCCCTCTCATCCTGTTGCTGATGTTCTTCCTTGGCGCCATCCATTGGGACATTCTCCTCCAAGGGCACATCTTTTGGAGGGTTCGAAGGTGTCTAGCCTAGATCTGACTGTTGGGCCGTAGAGATCACCTCGCTGAACATCGCGCCCCGGGGCCTTTGATCACCCAGTGTAACTAGAGGCATTTGGAAAGTGACAACTGGGGGTATGGTTCTCCCGAAGGTCTAGTTTCCCCAGTTATTATCGGCTACTCTTCTTATATTTTCCTCTCCTCTATCTCGGTCCCCTAGACCAGTGTTTCTTCTACATCTTGAGGCTTTTCTTGTGCTTATTCTTACTCCTGCTCCTGGAACTCTTTTTCTGGGGCTACCTTTTCTTGTGCATCGATCTCCTCCACTGTCGTCACCACATCAACCTACAAATTTACCAGGTCTTTTGTCTAGAAGAGGTCATCAAAATCATTGTGGGGAGGGGAAGCCACTGGAGGATCCTCTGGTTCAGAAGAAGAAGGGATGAGCTTCACCTATGGAACATTTGGCATCCTGGAACCCGCATTTGTGCTTGGCGGGGGATGATCCACCCTTTGCTTCTTTCTTCTTATTTGTAGCAGGGGGCCAGCATCAAAAATGGCTACAGTTTCATCCTCAGTCTCCATCTACCGGGTCATGAGTGCTTCTAGTGAAGGGGATCCTAGAAGGAGGGTAGATCCCACGGGAGTAACTGGAAGGCCGAAAGAAATCCTTATGCTTAATGTTTCACTCAGCTAGTGGGACGCCTCCATCTGAGTGTGAAGTTGTTCTAGAAGTTTCGATGGAACTGAGGATGGGGTCTAGGCCGGGGGTGTAACCTGGGCTAGGGTGCCCTCCTTTTCTTTCCCTTTATTTTTACTCATCCCAGCCGCTCTGGAGGCTGAAGTGGACCGTAGCAAAATTGGACCTCGGGGGGCACTTTTCTTGCACACTTGTGCAAAGTAATCATGGCTGCATTGTATGACACCTTGGGTAACATCCTCAATTGTTAAAATCTTTGGGGTGTCCCAATCCACCAAAGGGAGATCAATTTTTTCGATCCCCTATGACTTGTACAATGGGTCCTCCAAAGGCCCACTATCTAAAAAATCCTTTGGAAAGGTCCAAAGGTTGAGACTCTTCATCATCCCTTTGGTAATCCTTGAGTATTTCTGACCCTGGAGGTCAAAATCATCCTAGAAATCTGCCCAAAAATCCTCCATGTGAGGCTCGTGGGGTGTGGACGCTCGGGGTAGTGTTGTGTTGATCTTGTCGAGTGGGTCAAAAATGTTTCTCGCTAGGTGGAACTCGGCCAGCCCCAGACTTTTTAACTCATTGTTGGCCTCTTTGGCCACTGCAAGGCTACAAGAATAGTTCCCAAAAGTGATCGGGAATGACATGGAGGTAACCTTCTTCACTCCATAAAATGCATGGAGCTCTAGGATTTTCCTACAAAACTCCAAAAGAATAATCCTATCCCTAAAATTCTTGGGGAGGAGGTAGGGCTTGTCAAAAAACCCAGTCACCTGAATGTATGAATGTTGCTAAAATTGAATAAATTAATTTCCATAAGAACTCACCAAGCTCATTTCTTCCTTGGATAGTCGGTACCCAGAATCCTGAGTAAGTGTCAAAATGTTGTGGTAAATGAAGGTGTCATTTACCCGAAAAAAATTTGGGAAGCTAGCTTCCCATTAAATTTGGGGATAATGATCCCACAAAGAATTTTGGTCAGGACCATTCCCAAGGACACCACTATAACTAAACCCCAGAGTGCAGGTCTTTGTTGTGCCAGTGCCCATAATACATATAAATTCAAGTGGAACTTTGATGTCCGGCTATCATTGTTCAGTTGAAAATCTACATGGTTTGCGATAATAGTCGCCCAGTCAAAGGCCTATCCATGGGTGGTGATGCAGTATAGAAAATTATACATCCATGCCAAAAATTCCCTAGCATGGGTTTCCCTGAAGATCCTGCATAAAAAGATGATCCTCGCCTGTACACATTCCTTGAAATCTCTGCGGGGGATCTCCAGCTTCATTTTCTTGTATTCCTTCCTCAGGGACTTCAACCAGTGTGAATTGAGATGTTGTCGGGTGAGCTGTGGGACTTTCTCAAACTCCTTCAATGATGTAGCCCGTGAGATGACTATAGCATTCCTAAACTGGGGATCTCCAGTCCCGAAGAAAAGGGGGCAGCATCAAGAGCTAATATGGTTGCGTGGTAATTCAATAGGAGGGAAGCAAGAAGAAAAACCACCCAGGTGTGTGTGTTGTAGTACTTCACCAGGGAGAGAATCAGCTCTACTGCCTACACTGAGCAGGGAAAATAGGCAGCCTTGATAATTTCAGAGGCAGCCACATTCTTTGCCATATTATCCCTGGCAGATCGCTATTGATACATTACCCAAACAAGGCCCTGTAGTTCTTCCCATTATCCAACCTCTGTGTAAGTAATATTATGAAGTTTGGAATCCACTTTGGATCCCACAAGGACACCATCCCTCAAGTATTTGGATGTTAACGGGAGCTTCTCCATCATTTTCTCTACCCTTGTCTTGGTGTTCGCCCGGGTGGAGGTGGCCGAGAGTTCCGGACTTCCAAGAGGAGTTGTTACTTCAGACATTGTTTGTTGGGTGATCTACAACCTACAAGACCAAACAACTATTAATACATGTGATAAAATATAAATTAATTTCATGGGCTCCGAAGAGTTCGCCACCATTTTGCACCTATTCAAAAGACGTTAGCCTGCCTCAAATCCCAGAAATATAACACTTAACAACTTGCTTGGAATTTGATCGACACCCATAGGTTCCAGGAATTTTGGCTCATGTTACAAATGGGATGAAGGCCTGGGGACTTCATAGCACCTGGAACCCAGAAAACTAACCGTTATTGAAGTGACTGGGCAGTGAGTCATACTAGGCTGACGTAGGTTATCACATGGTCACACAAAAAATAGAGTAATGACATTCAAGGTGAAAAATGTCTAGACATGGATGAATTGAATGCCAGATGGGATGGTTTTGAATGCTCACACATGGGGGGATTTAATCCCGCCATCAATGCTAAAACAATGGAGGAGAGAGAGAAACTCCATGGCTCAAATAGGTGAGGTGTCAAGTTTTAACCAAGTGGAAACCAGGTGGGCGAGCTTGAAGCTTAGGTTCAAAAATGTGGAGAGTGCGGTGAGCTTGCGATAAGATAGGTCAAACATGATGATATACAAACCAATATACAGAGGAACATTATAAACAATATATACAAAGACCTTTGAAGGAAAGGAAGCCGAGGAACAGATTTACATACCAGACAACTAACTAACCTTCAAACTATTAACAATTTATAGAGAAATCACAACTATTTACAGCATTTACAATGATTTATACTATTTACAGGGATTTACACAAAATACAAGCCACCGAAGGTGGACAACCTTCATGTGAAGCCATCCCACCAACGGAAGGCGATGAGAAACCAGAAAACAAAAAAAAAACACAATGAAGACAAAGCCAGAGACGGAAAGAACAGATAAAATGAAAGAAACAGAGAGAACCAGAAAATCCTACCTTTAAACGCTGAGAAATATGAGAGAAAGGGCATGGGAGGTTCTCTTCAAATAGATGGCTTCATGAACCATAAACACCAAAGACCCTATAGGAGAACTGAAGCATGCTCAAGCTCGAATACCAACTTCACTGTTAAACCTCTCAAAGAAAATCGCACTTAGCACAAATTTGCTCTTAATCACTCAGGGTAATATGTTCACGGTAAATATAAAAATGACAATTGAAACCCCATTTATACCCTTAGGTAAAAATGCACCGCTTCCTTTCACAAGTCCCCAGAAAAGGCCAACCTCTAGACTTCGGGCTTGGGGGTCCCATGTAACCACACCCTCTAACAAAAGAGGAGGCAGTGGCAAAGAATCTCGGAGTCCCGAATCCAGCCAGCACAAAGAAATAAAACACTCTAGTACTGGGTCTTAGAGGGAGAGAAACCAAAAGGAAAAGAAAATAGCGACCCCACGGAGGCAAAGGCCAGAGGAAAACAAAAGAAAAAGGAACAAGGACAAAAGAAAAAAGGGGGATCCAACATTTTCCTAACAAAATGTAGGGATGGGTATGGAGGGCATAAGAAATGGTGACTCGCTAGAATGAATGCCTTAGCGCATTTGGGAACCATAGAATCTTTGGTTAGAAAAACTAGGACTCATCTTTACCTGAAGAATTTCACTTGCAAAGTGCGAGGTGTTTGAGAAGATCTGACTCATTGTTGATCCCATCCTCCAATCTTTTGTCAGTTGTGAAGTGTGTTCTTTGAAAGAAAACTAAGTTGATGACTTCTAGGAGAAGAAGAGGGATGACACTAAGTGTATCAGACCAAAAATTTTATATTCTACATGATCCCTCGGATCCCAGAATTCTCTATTCTCTAGTTTTCTTTATTTTCTTTTGAAGATGGGCAAGGTGGTACTTCTTTCACCGTGAACCTTAAGCTTATCTATTTTTTACGATGGTACTTCTTTCACCTTTCCATCCATTTTAATTTTTTGAATAGGAGAGACATTCCAGACTTGGGATATTCTTTTGACTTTTGGACATGGCCAATAACCAGTGCAACTGATCTGCTCTCAAGGACCATACGATTACTTGCTTCTTAGATTTTTCGTTAACTAATGTCAATATTTTCAAGACGTGAATCTAATGAAGATTACCCATAACCTTTTACCATACCTACAAAATAACTCTAGAGTGCGGACAAATTCCACCATGCTAACAATAGATTCTGGACTAACCAAAATGCACAAGACACCAATCTAGGGACTAGATGTCATGCGAAGCATACCTATCTACGAGAAGGGGAAACATGTCAAGAACCTGAAAAACAAGACATGCAAAGCAAACAAAAAAAACCAAAGATAAGAAAAACCAAAAGAAAGGAAATAAGACGGCCCCAGAAGACCGCCAACAACTATTTACAAGGACAAGATGTTCCCAAGGAGAACCAAGAAGATATTTACAAGCAGGGACGAATATACATATGATACAACTTTGGGAAATTTACCTCTCACATAATTCAAAGTAATGTTTGAGGAACTGTCCATTGATAGGAAATGGGATGGCTTCTCTGGTCATGGTGTTGAGGTGATAAGAATTGGCCCCACAGATCTTTGAGATTAAGTATGGTCTGAGCCAGAGCCTTTGAAACTTAGTGTGCATTTCTTTCTTCTCCTGGGCCTTGTCCCACAAAAGGACCATATCTGAAACTTGAAAGGCTTTATATTGGGCTCTCTAGTCGAACCATCACTTGACGACTACTTGATGATGCACAAAATGTTCTAGTTCCACGTCTCTTTAATCTTCCATTCTCACCAGGTTCAAAAGATGAACCTCCACGATGTTGTCTCAGGCGTTGAATTCTTGCATGAATTGTAAAAATGGGATTTGTAAGTTGATAGGGAACACGAGATTCTGGCCATAAACTAGGTGAAATGGGTAAGTCCCCAAGGCTACCATGATTCTGATACGATCCACCCAAAGGGTGAACCTGAGCTTTTAGTGCCAATCCCGGGGATTTTTCTCTAGCAAATGTTTGATCACCTCTACAAGATTCTTATTGGTAGACTTGGCAACACCATTACCCTGGGGGTGATAGTTGATGGAGAACTTCAGGGTGATCTTCCTCTGATAGGTCCATTCTAATAATTGAGTTGAAGAAAAGCTCAGACCATTGTCACACACTATAGCGAAGGGCATTCCAAACCTGGTGACTATGTTTTCTTCCAAGAATTTGATAACTTCATCCATCATGTTGTTCTTCCATGGGATGGCCTCAGAATATATCGGTGGTTAGCAGATGAGTTGGGGTTTATTTCCTTGATAAGATCAAATTCCCATTGGGTGAAAGGTCAAAATTCAAAGACCAACTGCAAAGACATGGTCGGGTTCCACTCATGATGAGCTATGGTTTGGCAAGTGTGGCACTTCCTTATGTGAGTGTAGATGTCTTTGAAGATGAAGGGACAGTAATATCCAGCCCAAAGAATTTGATGGGCAGTGGCATCATCTGAGCCATGCCCGGTTCCGAACTGCCTATGGAATTCTTCTATCATTTTGGCAGCTTGGTCCCTATCTATACACCAGAGGTAGATTCCCTCAAAATTCCTACGAAAAAGCATTCTATTTTTTATCATGAAGTGTGCGCTTCTCAATCGCAGGACGCAACATTTGTTGGGGGGAAGCCCCTCCGGGAATTTTTTGTTGAGAAACAGGTATACCAGATTGGTATACCATGGGTCTTGAGTGATGGACTCCACAGTATAGGTTTGACATTCAATTTTTGGAGTTACTTCTGCCATCGCTCTACATAGTCCCTGGCCTTAGACTATCTTCATTGGTTGCATATTCTTGGATGATGGCCATCTATTTCCCTCGGCATTCACCCAGTTCACTTTTTAGCAGTAAATATTTGACGGCTTGGTCCGATATGATAGCATGCAGTTTGCTCTGAAGAATATAGTGCCAGAATTTCTTCACAGCCCAGACCAGAGAAAAGTCTTGTTTTTCCAAGGGTGTATATTGAACTTTGGCATTTTTGAAGGGGGATCTCATGAAAGTAGTGGTTCGTTCTTCCCCTTCAACCTTTTGGGTTAAGACTGCAACTGCATAATGTGGTGAAGTGAAGGAGTAAATGTGGAATGGGAGGGAATAGTCTAGACTTGCAAGGACTGGTGCATCCACTATTGTTTGCTTGATCTAAGAAAACACTCACTTTTCTTCGGGGCTCCACTCAATCTTGGTATATTTCTTCATCATTTCATTGAGTGGTTTGACAATCTCAAAAAATCCAGTTATGAACTGCTAGACAAAATTTATCTTTCCAAAGAAAGATCTCATTTCCTTTTTACTGTCGCGCATTTTCAAATTCAGAAATGCTTCAACTCTCTGAGGGTCAATGGATATCCCCTTCTCAGAGACTATATGCCCGAGGAGCTTCCCTTTAGTGACCCCAAATATGCATTTCTTGGGGTTGAGGGAGATGCCATATTGGTGACATCTCTCACAGACCTGAGTGAGGTGGGCGGAGTGATCACACCTATCATGGGAAAATACTGTTAAATCATCCATATAGATGATTATGCATTTGTTAACCAGGCCCTCGAATGTGATTTCCATGGCCTTTTAAAAAGTGGCCCCTACATTAATCAGGTCGAAGGGCATTCTTCAATATGCAAATGTTCTCCACTTAGTGGTGAACGTCATTTTCATTCTATCCTCGAACTTAACCCATAACTTGGTTATATCTGGAGTATCCATCTAGGAAGGACATCATTTGGAACCATTAACAATTTGTAACACCTCATCTAGCAAAGGGAGAGGGTGATTGTCCTTCTTTGATGCCTTGTTCAAATCACAAAAATCCACACACAGGCGAATCTCATCATTCTTCTTGCACACGGGGATGAGGTTGGCAACCCATGTTGTGTGCCAGATAGGAAATATAATCCAGGTGAACAATAATTTCTAAACCTCCTGATGGATTAGAGGTTCAATCAATTGATTTACCAGCCTCTTATTTTTTCAGAAAGGTTTGGCATCCGATTTTAGGGGGATTGTATGAGTCATGATGGATGTATCATAGGTTTTTAGATCCTCATACCCCCAGGAAATAACATCAATGTATTCTCAAAGAACTGCGAGAATCTTCTCCTTCTCCTCTGGGGAGCAGGAGGTAGCAATGTGGACTAGTTTTTCTTCATCATCTTTACCGATGTTGACTTTCTTGAATTTTCCTCCCTCAGAGGATGATATCTTGTCTCAACCCCAGGGGTCTAAATCAAAGATTCATTCTAGAGCTACCATCCCCTTATAAATGGTGTTGGTGGGTAGGTCAATGATCCTGTCATCTTCTTCACCCTGCCTAGTATTGTCATGATCAATTTCTTCCACTATCTTATCCTCGAAGATGCCAACATTGGCCATGAAGGCCAGAATGTGCTGATCATCTTCAAAAACCTAAAAGTGGGTGATATTATCTGGGATGGATGGGGTGGGACCATTTCAAAATAAAATTTCCAAAGCTGGGAACCAGCCATCAGCTCGAGGGTGCTAGCAGATATAGCCAGGGCATCCAGAACATAGTTACATTTTCAGGGAATGATTTTGATGCCAAAGGCATCAAAATATTCGATTAGGCTCCATGCCAAGCTGTGGTATGTGGCCATCCTTTTGTCATGACACGTGTATTGGCTCCGGACCTACTTTACAATCAGCTCTAAATCACCCATTTCCCGGAGGTGGGTGATCCCCTTTCTCAATGCGAATAGAAGTCCAAGGATCAAGGCCTCGTATTCCATGACATTTTTGGTGTAGTTAAACTACAACCTGTAGGATGCAAAGAAAGATTTCCCTCATGGTTTTATTAGTTCCACTCCGGCCCCGTAGCCATTTTTCAATCAGGGTCCATCAAACTTAAGGATCCACAAATCATTGTTCATTTTCTGGGGTTGGGAAGGTGAAGTGGAATTTGGATTGGTTTTGGGATGCTTGTGAGGTGATTCATCTAGCTCTAATGATGCGTGGATGAGACTTTCCTTAAGAGAATCATCTATTTTAGGTTCTTGGATAGGTGGCACCTCCGGTGTTCCACTGGGTGGATTACTTGGTCCAAGTGAACCAGCTTTATGTTTTTTCTCTTGGAGCTCATTGATGTGATGGGTAGTAGTGGAAATGAAGGGCACGCACTCCAGTTCATAGTTCTTTTGATAATGTACCCAGAACCAAGTGTCAAACAAGAGAGTGGCTGGAGTTTCCATGCTACCTTGTGAGTCTACCTCATGCTTCATCTTTTCGTCCAGGTCCTGAATTCTCTGAGAGATTATAGGATCCTCCCCGGGGATGAAATCAAAGGTTAGGATTTCTCATATTTGGTACACACCAAGGGAGGATTCAAAGAAAAGGACTTCATTTACCCTCCTGACTTTGATGAGGGCCTATTTCATTCTGGGTTCACTCTCTACCTGGATTTGATTCAATTTTCCCTTCTAGGGGAGCCATAAGTGGGAGAAGTTCGTAGAGAAATACTTGTTAAGGGCCTTGTACCAATTCCACTTAATAACATCTTGTAAGTTTCATGGATGTCCACCACTTGGATGTCTATTTTTCTCGATATCTAGGGGTCTTGGATGAGCTGAATCTGGACATTTTTTAGCTCACCAACCATTTTCATGGAAGTTTTATCCAATTGGACTACTGCGCCTTTGGATGAAGTGGGTGTGAGTTCAAGCTTTTGGCATATGGATAAGGGAATGATGTTTCCCAAAGCACCAGAATCTACCAAGAAGTTGTAAAGGTTCTTCCCTTGAATGTTCAAGCCTAGTAGGAAGGGATCCTCTGTGTTTCCCCAGAAGATTGTCAAGTTGGCATCGTCAAATGTGAGAGTCTTTCATAGAAGACTGACAGCTTCTGGGTTTCCCAAGAGCTATAGAAGGGACTTCTTCTACTTCGGACAATTCAAAAAAACCTCCATCAAGGTAATGGAGGTGGTGGTGTTCTCTAACACCTTAGTGATGTCAAACTGTCCCCCCGAGTAAAGTTGGCTTCCCCCGGCCAGATCCTTGGTGTGGTTAGGGCCAAGTCCTTTCAATGGAAAGGAGCGATCATTTGTGTTGTCCTAGGGGGTAGTATTCTTGGGAGGCATTGACATGTAAGATGGCCCTTTTCAAGATTGACTCTGAGTGTTGTAGGGAGTCCATGGGTTGGTGAAGGCATTGGCCTCAAAGGCTAGGATGGATTTGTCAAAGAACGCCTGCAACTCGAGTTCTTCTTCATCTTCTTTGTTTGTCCTAAAGAATATGGTCTCACAGGTGAAGGCGGTGTGAGGAGGCTCTGATGAGGATGATTCCAGGGGAGTGGGATCAATAGGTTATTGTCTATCTGATTGGGAGATCATGATGATCTTTTCCAGTGTAGCACAGTTCACAGAGTAATGACATTAAAGGTGATAGATTACTGGACATGGATGAATTGAATGCCACATGGGATGGTTTTGAATGCTCATGCATGGGGGGATTTAATCTTGCCATCAATGCTCAAATGATGGAGGAGAGAGAAAACCACCATGGCTCAAATAGGTTAGGTGTTGAGTTCAAACTAGGTGGAAACCAGGTGGGCGAGCTCGAAGCTTAGGTTCAACAACGCGGAGAGCATGGCAAGATCGCCACAGCATGGGTCGGACATGATAATATACAAACCAATATACAAAGGCACATTATAAACAATATATACAAAGACCTCTGAAGGATAGGAGGCTGGGGAATGGATTTACATACCAGACAACTAACTAACCTACAAACTATTAATAATTTACAAAGAAATTACAACTATTTATAACATTTACAATGATTTACACTATTTACAGGGATTCACACAAAATACAGCACACGGAAGTTGGACAACCTTCCTATGAAGCCATCCCACCAATGGGAGGTGATGACAAACTAGAAGACAAAAAAAAATCAAACACAATGAAGACAAAACCAGAGACGGAAAGAACAAAGAAAATGAAAGAAATAGAGAGAGAACCAGAAGGGCCTACCTTTAAATGTTGGGAAATATAGGAGGAAGGGCATGCAAGGCTCTCTAAAAATAGATGGCTTCATGAACCACAAATACCAAAGACCCTGCAGGAGAATTGAAGCATGCTCAAGCTTGAATACCAACTTCACTATTAAACCTCTCAAAGCAAATCGCACTTAGCACAAATTTCCTCTTAATCTCTCAGGGTAATTTGTTCGTGGTAAATGTAAAAATAATAAGTGAAACCCCATTTATACCCTTAGGTAAAAATGCACTGCTTCCTTTCACAAGTCTCGAGAAAATGCCAACCTCTAGACTCTGGGCCCGAGGGTCCCATGCAACCACACCCTCTAACAAAAGAGGAGGCAGTGGCAAAGAATCCTAGAGTCCGAAATCTGGCTGGCACAAAGAAAAAAAACACTCCATCACCAGGTCCTCGAGGGAGAGAAACCAAAAAGAAAATAAAATAGCAGCCCTATAGAGGCAAAGGTCAGAGGAAAATAAAAGAAAAAGGAACAAGGACAAAAGCAAAAAGGGGGACCCGACATTTTGCCAACAAATTGTAGGGATGAGTATGTAGGGCATAACAGTCCTGAGAATAATTAATAGATTCTTTCTCAAGTTTCTATAGAGGAAGTTAGGACTGATGTCTTCTTAATGGGTTCCTTTAAGGCAATAGTGCAAGATGGTTCCCATGGTCTTCTTTTAAGAGTTCTAAGATGTGGTGATTCCTGACATTACCATGGATACAAATGATTTTTTAAGGACTGTTAAAATGTTTTTGATTATGGTAAAAATAGGTTTTGAAGGGGCCCCAAAACCCTTTTACAAAAGAGAAGAGAGATAAGCATGAAGACCCAAAGAACAACTAGCTACCCCAAAGAAGGGAGAAAACTACAAAGGGACAAATCCCAAATATTCAATAATCACCTACACAACAAAAAGCAAAAAATGCTGGAAGAAAAATAGAGAAGAAAAGGCCACCAGCACCAAGATCAATACATAGTCTTTAGGAAGCCCTCGGAGTCCTCCAGCTAGGCCTGCATGATCTTAACATTATCTTTCAGCCTCTGAATGTCCTGATCATCAACCTTGTGCTTCTTTTTAGTATTAGACCTAGTTCTGGTTCCAGGTCCCATTTGCTGACTAGGATCGGTCAGGTCAAATGTGTAACTCACGGGGGCGTCTTTGTTTCCTTCTAGAATTTTGTTGAGCATGTTCAAGTTCTCTAGAGTAGACTTCATTCCTATATTAACTAGGCCAAGCAGATATTTTAGCATTTCCTCATTCCTGCTTGTCTTCTCATGGATGGGGATCATGGCTATCTCAACTGCTTTTTTTAATTTTATCATCCAGTTCAGAACCGTAATCAAGAACACTGGTATTAGCATTGAGAGCATACTCCTTCCTGATATTATCAATCATTTCCTCAATAATAGAATTCTTATTTTCTAGTTTGATACATCTGTTCTTCAGCTCAACCAATTCATTCTGCACCCATTTGTCCAAATTATAACTGTAGATGGACTTATTTTTATCAATCTCAAGGGGATTCATGATGATTGATCTTTTGACCTATGAATCCATCTTTCTGATGTTGTCTTGGAGAGAATGGGACCTATTACAATCATGGGTTCTCTCACTTTCATCCTTCTTGTTCTCCTTTCTGGAGCTGGGGGAGTCTCGAGAATCCAGATTTTCCTCTTCCAGAGCCCTATTGCTATTATTCCCTGAGTTGTCAGCATTACTATCATTTAGGTTTGTATCCACCTCTTTGTCTTTGTTGTTATCAGCCTCAACCTCAATCTTAGAAGTATCTTTACCTTCAGTATTGTTAATCTCCAAAGCAGGGTTAAGCTTCTCCCCGCTATTCTGATTATCCTGGCCATCCTCAAGGCTATCCTTGGCATTAGTGATTTCAGGATCCTCTAGGTCCTTCTCCTCAGGGGTCTGGGTATTTGAATTAGGCACAACATTATGACCCACCTGGGTATTCTTATCAACGTCAATCTCATTAGCTAGGGGATTTAGCTTCGCACCTTCAGGCTCCGATAGGATATGGCTAGCAGAGGGCTCCAAGTTAGTTTTAACAGAGACAAAGGCATTGACATCATGAGGGACCTTGGAATTCCTTAGACCATCCAAAGGATTAGAAGAGGCAGGCTCAAAGAGGGAGAGAGCTTTCTTGGGTTTTTGATTCCTGGGCGGATAGCCGATATTCTTCCTTTTTTTGACCTGTGTAGGGATAGGTTCAGGAATGTGGTCTCTCACATAATCAGCAATAAGGAGGATGAGCCCAACATGGAGAATGGGGAAGTTCTTCACTCTATAATCAATAATGCTCTAGTTGAGCGAACAAAGGAGAAAGTAGGGGAAAGAGATTCTTATATCGTGTTTGAAGTGATTAGCTAGGGAAAAATGGTAATTATAGACCCTAGAAAAATGCCCCTCCAGAGTGAAATATTCCATAATAACCTTGATAACAAAACCCCAAATTCTATCAATGTTATCCATATCAACATAGTCTTTCTTACCTTTAACCAGAAGAGCCCTCTCCTTGTCATTGATAGGAAATTTCTTGTAAGCTCTGGTTCCGACCTTGATCTCTTTTGAATACTTCAGACCATCCAAAGGGAGACCAATAATTTCCAAGAGGAGCTTGAGGCTGAGGCTAAAGGAATTTCCATCCAGATTCATTGTGCCCTTATCCCAGTCATCAGCAAAGGCTTTGGAGACATCATTATCAAACCCATGGAGTCTCTGAAGAAACTGATGAACATGGCCTTTCTTCAAAATGCTCCAGACTTCCTTATCCTGCTTCCACTTGCACTCTGCAGGCTCTTCTCCCCTGAGATCACCACCCATGGCCGAACAATCACCCTGCTCTTTTTTCATATGATTATTATGTTTAGATGAGAGAATGCTATCAATTTGATGATTCTTTAGCATAAAAAGATTGTTTAGCTGGTTCACAGTCCTATTCACATGCGTGAACTGGAAATAGTTACTAATGATGATGACGACACACATCAATTTTTGAGTTTTAATAATGGGAAAATAATTTTGCATCTTGGAGATGTACTTAGCATTATTTCGAATGACATTCAAGATCACCCCAATCTGGGAGGAATTAATTAATATCATTAATGCTCCTATTAATGACTCCTTCCTTGTGCTTGATTTTATCATAATTAATAGATGAGGTGACAGCATCATTACAAATAGTGTTATGGATCCATTTTTTAATCCCCTCACTTTTAGCTCCAATATTGGCAAGGCAATCAGCAACCTGATTGGTCTCCCAATAATTGTGAGATATATGGAACACCTCAAAGGATTGGGCTATGGTTTTGATTTTGGAAATAATGTGATCAATAGTCCAGGAGGTGGTATTGATATCTTTAATATTATTTATAATATTTAAAGAATCACCTTCAAGCCAAACTCTTTTGAATCACAGTTCTTCCACCAGCAGGATAGTATTGAGGGCCGCCAAGGCCTCTGCCCTATGATTAGTCTGAATTCCCAAAGGGATTGAAATGGAACCTAAATAGTTTCCACTACTATCTCTGATGATTCCACCACCCCCAGAAACACCTGGGTTGCCTTTGGAGGCCCCATCAAAATTAGCTTTAACCCAGCCAATAGGAGGAGCAATCCAAACAGAGGAATCTCTAGGAGTGCAAGAGTGAGAGTTGTGATGAGGAAAACTCCAAGTAAACCAATCCACATCAGGGAGGAAATTCCTGAGCTTTCTCTTGCTATTTCTAATAGCATTGCTGAATTTTTCCTTAATAGATTTGGACATAATGTTGAAGATAATTTCAGGTTTGGCATGTTTCTCTCTGAAAATTCTATTATTTCTTTCCTTCTAGATACACCAGTAGAGATGAGGCAGGATAAGATTCCAGAAGTTTCTTGCAAGATCATTATCAAAAGGGCATCCCACTGAGTGACAAAATCCTGCCAAGAGTTAGGAAAGAACCAACACAAATTCCAACTTTGAAAAACCAAGGACCAAACTCTCCGACTAAAACTACAATGGAGCATAAGGTGATCATAGGATTCAGCTTGATCCTTGCAAAGAAAGCATCTATTAACATGACAGAAACCTCTTTTAACTAGATTATCAATGGTAAGGGGCTTATTCTAGATAAGAATTCAAAATAAAAAGTTAATCTTTGGAGTGAGGAATTTATACCAGATAGTAGCACACTGAGGCTTAACTTCCTTGGAGAAGAAGAGAGAGCAGGCAAAGGCCACTGAGAATTCACCATTAGCAGAAAGGTTCCACACAATTTTGTCAAGATGATTAACTTCTCTGAACCAGGACTGCAACTCAATCATAAGAGGAGACAGACTTCTATCAAGGCTATAAAGATCCTTCCATGAGTTATTAAGCTAGTAATCAAAGACTTTACAACCAATAGTATTTTTAGCTTGCATAATAATATCCTTCCATTCTTGTCTTTCAGAAAGGGGGCTGTCATGGATCCAAGGATCATCCCAAAAGTCAATATTGGTCCCATCACCCAGTTTCCACCTTATCCCTTCTCTCAAAAAGTCAATGGAGGAGCAAAGACTATTCCAGATGTAAGAGCCATTCACCCTAGCATCATTGTTTAAGACGTCCTTCAGACTATTGGAATTAAAGAGGTATTTTCTTTTAATTATGCCATTCCATTGCTTAGTATCCCCAAAGATTCTCCAGACCTGCTTTGCCAAAAGGGCCTTATTGAAAAGCTTGATAGGTCTTAGCCCCAAGCCCCCTTTACTCTTAGGCTTTCAAACTTTTTCCCAGGCAATCAGACTAAGTCTTTTTTTTTCTTCAACACCAGACCATAAGAATATTTTTTGGATGGTTTCAAGCACCATCGCAAACTTGTGAGGAATCTTGAAGAGACTCAAAGCATACACATGAATATTTTGCAGAGTTGACTTCAAGAGCTGAAGCTTGCTAGAGCTGCTAAGGAGGGCACCTTTCCAGCCTACTAGCTTCCTGTTGTATCTATCAACAATTTGATTCCAGAAACTGTCAGGGGGTTTAGAGAAAAGGGGGAGACCCAAATAGGAAGAGGGAAGAGCACCAATGTTGCAACCAAGAATTTTGGAAATCTTAGCCTATCTCTCAAGGAGGGTATTGATAAAATATATGAAGCTCTTATTCCAATTGATGAGTTGACCCATGGCTGAGGTATAGATAGACAGGGCTTTTTTAAGATTCCTGGCTTCTTTAACAATAGCTTCACCCATAAAAAGGGTATCATCAACAACTTGTTCATGGGAATAGGAGGACCTAACTGAGGAAGGTTGGAGGCCTGAGATGGTTCCAACATTGACAAGTTTAGAGATGTATCTTCCCAGCCCTTCATCCAAAATAGCAAACAGTATAGGAGATATAGGATCCCCCTGCCTAAGACCCCTTGAAGGTTAGAAAAAGTTGGAGGAACCACCATTAACAATTACAGAGGAGGAAATAGTGGAGACCAACTGATCAACAATTTTAATGACCCCCGCATCGAATCCAAAGCTGCTTAAGACTTTTTGGAGAAACTGCCAGTCAACCCTATCATAGGCTTTAGATAAGTCCAATTTCATGAGAAAGCCCTATTACTTGGCAGCTTCAAGGGAGTGGATATTCTCATGAGCTACCACAATGGATTCAAGGATTTCCATTCTGCTAAGGTGAGATTATAGAGGGCAGCAAAGAAAGCAGTCTGGAAGTCATAACTTTGGCTATGATCTTGTAAATCCCATTACAGAGGCTAATGGGTCTAAAAGAGTCCACCGTATTAGCACCATGTTTTTTAGGAATAAGGACCAAGAAAGTGGCATTGAGTTCTCTAAGAAGAGCTTTAGTACCAAAAAATTCTTTGACAGCATGAATGTTAGAATATGTAATCTTTCCTTGGTGAAATATATTATAAACCAAGGTAGTTTAGTTTATTTATTATGTAAGTAGGAGATTCCTATAGAATCCCTACATGAACACATGTCCTCTTGTCCATGTGTGAGGACATAATTTTTATTTGTATTTTCTTTTATTTTAGATTCCTCCTTAAGAGGAAATAGCACAAGTGGCACACACATTATGAATGTGGCTCACATGCACATGGGAGTTACATTCAACTCCTTTCTTCTCATCTCTACATAAGAGATGCTACTTTTCCTCATTCATTCACTTGCAACACTTAGTTTTTCTCATTCTCATTCTCTTGAAGCATTGTATGAGCATTTTGCTCTCATTCTCTTCCTCTCTCTCTCTTAGGCTTTTTGGCCCATTCTTAATAATATCACGGGGGTTTTTTTATTCTTTTCCCCCTTCAAAAACATTGTCTCATATTGTATGGTGCATGCTTCTAGACTTGGTTATTTCATGGTATGCATTTCCTCACACTTTGCTCATTAGATTAAACAAGATCTTTTTTTTCTCTTTCTTATCATTTCTTACATGGTATCAGAGCAGGTTCGTTTAATCTTTGTTTGAGTGTACAGGTCGAGGAGCTACCATATTTTGAAGCACTCTATTTGGAGACTATTGAGAGAGTATCATTTGGTTTCTAACAATTTTGTGTTGCAGGTTGTCCTTCAAAATTTTAAAAAAAAAAAAAGAAAATTCCCCTCCTTATTCTTATAGTTTTTTTTATTAAAAAATTCATCTTTTATTATATATTTTTTAGTGCATTTTTTTTAAAAAAAATTAATTTAAAATTTTTTAATATATATAATAAGTATTTATCTTAAAAGAAATTATAATAAAATAAATAAAATTTTAAAAAAAAAACTCACAATTATCTTACCTACCCTTCGTTCCCTTTTCCCTCCCTCCCATTTCTTTCGGATTTTTCAA
>MU225256.1:15512837-15536747 GCA_018584345.1 Thuja plicata | reverse complement strand
GATCTTAATCTCCGTTTTCTTTAGTTTGTCGATATAGTTATATAGACTTAGTTTAGTTTTAAATTATATATAGTTTAATAGTTTTAGTTTAATCTTGTGTTTAATTTTTTATTAGATATAGTTTATTTCATTAAATAGATCTATTTAATCTTAGTTAACTGAAATTAAATAGATCTAGTTAATCTTAGTTTATTTGACTTGTTGCATGCAGGTTATTTTCGATTTCTAACCCATATGTTTGCATGCAGATTTTTTCCATCATATTTTCCTTGCAGGGGTTTTCTTCTCGCTTTATACAAACTTCTTCATCTCACAATCCTTTGCAGGGTTCTGTTTGTTTTCTTCTCTCTAATCTTTTGCATGCAGGTGTTTCTTAACTTTCTTTGCAGGGGTTCATATGTTGTCATTTAACCATTTTTCTTGCAGGGGTTAACCATTTCACTCCTTTTTTTTTAGATCTATCTATTTAATCAAATCACCTTTATAATCTATTTTTTTAACCATTATCATATCATGGATTAATTTGTATGTATAATCACATCCATCTGCATGTTATTTTCTGTTATTTAAATTCAATCTGTAAATTTGCAGTAATCCAATCCGTCTTAGTTAATTTTTATTTTTTTCTTGTCACTCGTCACATATTTTGCATGCAAATTCATTGCATGTTAAAATTTGACTTGGGTGCTCATTTCTTCTATACCTTTTCTTGTACTTTTTGCAATCATGTCAACTTTGATGCCAGAAATCAAATTGACAAGTTCCAATTATCATGCTTGGGTTGTTCATATGTAGGGTTTTTTTATGCTTTTCCCCCTTCAAAAACATTGTCTTCTTCCAGCAATTCTGGGAGATCACAGGTCAATTCTGGGAGATCACAGGTCCTTATGGCTTTCTCCTATTCTTCTTCTAGACTTGGTTATTTCATGGTATGCCAATACTACTACCATTCTTAAAAGGGTTAATTTTTTCAACTTTCTCTCTAGTCATTTTTGTTTCTTGGATGAGAATGATATCAGGTTTTATATCTTTAACAATATTTCTGAGAACATCTTGTTTATGAGGACTATTAAGACCTCTAATATTCCATGATATGATCCTCATTTAAAGGGTTAGGGAACAAATCTCAGGGATAGTAGATTGTTTACCATCCGCAATACTCTATTTTTCTTCTAACTCTCTCATAGCTTTATGAGAAGGTCTACCTCTTCCCCCCTGAGGTGATCCAACATCTGCTTTCTTCCTTCTAGTCTGGACTCCTCCCGAAGGAGTAATATCTGCCTTTTTCTCTGATTCAGGAGCTTTTAGGTTCAAGCCTCCCTTCTTAGAGGGTTTTTTTATTTTCTTGTTATTTTTTGCCTCAAACCATGGAGACTCCTGCATTTCCGAGATAGGAGAGAATTCAACAAAGCTATCTTTTTGAATGTCCTCCTCACTAACTTTAGACCAGCATTTTCTATTGTTACCATTAACAGTGGAGATCACTTGTTCAATCATGGCAGGGGAAAGTTCTGATTTATCCAATACATTGTCTCCTATCCCTGTGGAGGTAGAGGAGAATCCATTCTCTTTTTTCACATCTATTGTTGAGCCTAGTGACTCCTTTTTAATACATCCTTCCTAAGGAGCAGTTTGGGGCTGAGAATCCTTCTCCCTATTCCTGATCAAAGGACTGAAAGATGCAGAAATGGGGTCATTTTCCACTTTTTTCTCTTGTTTTGTGACATTTGGATTTTCCTGCTCCAAAGTTTGGGATTGATCCTTTTTAACTATATCCTCATTTTTGTCTCCCACTGACTGATTATTTGGATTGACAGTCTGGTCTTCTTGTGATTTATCTTCCTCTGAAGATTTAGGAGGATTTGGAAGAGAAGAGGAAGATCCATTTTTCTCTCTCCATTCAGCTCTTGGTTCTTTCTTTTTAAGCTTAACAGAAGGTTTTAGGGGGCATTGTTTTGCCCAGTGCCCAGATTTTTTACAAGTGAAACAGGCAAAGGGGAGGGACTCAAACTCCACCACTTGAATATGAGTTCCTAGTTTGGAGTTAATAGTAATAACTTTTGGGAGGTCTGCCTTTTGGTTTATGTTGACACAGACTCTAGCATACACTAGTCTTGTCTTTGCAACTGTCATTGGATCAATTGATAGAAGCTCCCCAAATGAGCTGGCCAATCCCAAAAAGACATCTTCATGCCAATATTCCAGTGGGAGACCCTGGAATAGAACCCACACTGGGGCTGATTCAAACATATCCATATTAAGATCAAGTTTAGCCCCCCATTTCTGAAGAGCCAGGGACGATTTACCAAACATCCAAGGACCTCCGCACAAAACATCAGAGAGGTCTTCAGAGCTAGAGAACTCAAAAGTGAAAAAACCTTTTGGCAAGGCAGCTATGTCAACTTGACCCTTAAGCTTCCATTTCCTTGCAAAAAAAACCCTTACTGCATCTATGTTAGGTCTTGGGACCATGAACTTTCCTATAAGCATATTTTTCATAGAAGCAACTGTATGATCAACCAGAGAATTAGGAAGAGAAATGTTGAATAATCCCTTCTCAGGATCAGACGTGTTGTCAACTAGGGGGAAAGAGGATTTCCCATTAGGTTTCACACCAAAAAGAGAATTCCAACTACCTTTAGCAGCATTTTCAAAGAAAGTTTGACCAGCAAAAGACTTACTGACAATTTTCCCTGCCTTTGGATCTTCTTCTCGATTATGGAAACTTAGAAGAGAGTTGTCCCCCTTATTCTCTTTTGTGGAGCCCTCCACTACTACATCTTTGTCCTTTTTCTGAATCTCTAGTGTGGGAGATCTCTGAGCATTTCCAGAGGCATCTTTCACGCACATATCATGATTTTAAAAGTCCCTTTTCCCACCTTCTCAGGACTGATTCCGATCTGGGTCTTTTTCTCCTTCTGCCTCCTTCTCACCTCCCTTGGAATTCTTGATGCCTGCCATTGTATTTGCCTGAGATCCTCCAGCAGCAGGTTTCCCACCTGAAGAAGAATTTGAATTTCCTCTAGCCGCTCGCTCTCCTTCTCCTCCGCTCATTTTTCCTTTTCCTAATTCAATGGGGACTACTAAAATGTTGAAGAAAGTTAAAAACACTTTTATTTATCTTGTGCCTAAGGTTTAGGAGCCTAATAAATTGAATAATTTTAGAACCATCATCCTCTATAACACACTTTATAAAATATTCTCCAAATTTTTAGTTAATAGAATTAAGATTTTCCTAGATGGGGATTGGTGGATTTCATATGGGATTTGTCCCCAGAAGACAAATTCTGGATGTTTTTGTTTCAACACACAAAATTATTGACTTTATGTAGAAGTGCTAGTTGTCAAGTATAGTTATAAGATTGGATATTCCAAAGGCTTATAATAGAGTCAAATGGAACTTTTTGTTTAAATCTTTGTATAGAATAAGGATCAATGAAAGGTTTATCATCTTGATTAGGGAATGTGTGGGAGCTATCAAATTTTATGTCCTTGTCAATGGTATCCCTAGGGTTTTTGTTGGTCCTAGGAGGGGGATAAAACTTGGGGAACCCATCTCTCCATATTTGTTCATTCCAATTTATGAGGTGCTAGGTAGAAATTTCCTCAATATGGTTCAATTGGGAATAATTCAAGGGGTGAAAGTTGCTTCACCTCCCCCTCTTCGTTTTACAATAATTTGTGGATGGTAAGATTCTATTTGGGGAAAGTTCTATTGTGAATGAAAGGGAATGGAAGGCAATCCATACTAATTATGCTACAGTTTTAGGCTAACATATCAATTATGGAAAAAACACCATTTACTTCTTCAATACTAAAGAGGACTTGCATAATAAAGTCAAGTGTATATTAGGATTTGAAAGTGCTACTCTTCCTTTCACCTATCTGGGTCTTCCCCTTATTGTTAAGGATGTCACCTTGGCTTACTGGAACACCATTTTAGAATGCATGGAAAGAAATTTGGTGGGATATAAATATAAGCTCCTTATTAGTATGGGGAAGCTTCATTTTCTCAAAGCCTCTCTTTAAGTCATCCATGTTTATTTCCTTTCTATATTTAAAATCTTTGGGACTATGGTAAAGAAACTAGAAAGACTCCAACAATCTTTTTTGTGTACTGGCATAGAAAAAAATAAAAGATTAGCTCTAATTAACTAGGAAATGGTGTTGTCAATTAGGATTGCACCTACGATGCAAAGTGTGAAACCTTGCAATCCTGTTGGGACATGGAAATATTCTTGTTGGTGGGAATGAGAAGGAATCTTTAGATCATATGCCAGATTCCTCTTTGTGATCATCTAAACTAATTATTCTGGACTAGGAAAATGTTAGAAGGATATGCTTTTGAAAAACAAAACTATACTATTAAGGTGATTCACCAATATTTAATGTTGCAGCAAAACTTAGGAGATAATTCAGAGAGGGGAAAAATAATAACCAACTAGACAAACCATGCAATAATAACTCTATGATAGGCTCCTTTATTAGTAATAAAGAGGGAAACTATAATGTTTTTACGGTTTAATAACTTGAAATTGTAAAAAAACACAATCATAAATTTGCACCATGAGACAAAATTTTCTACATCAAAACTTGAAGGATAACTTATTCAACAAAGGTATGTAACACAATGGTTGAACTCAAAAATTCACAATCAAACAATAACACAAAAATATAGCTGGAAAGGTATCAAAACTCTACATAAAACTCCAAGAATCTTCTACAAACTTCTCCCTTACAATAATGCCTACCTTCTGCAATGTGCAAAAGTGAGGCAAAAAGTAAGAATTCCTCTCAAAAGAGGAAAAAATACAAGATATAGGTCGTAGAACTCCAAAGGGTTGGATGCATGAGAAAACCCCATAAAATGAGGAACCAATCTGTCAGAAATCTAAGTTCGAGTGATCCATAAACTCCATCAAGCCATGTACAACTGAAGTGCCAAACAAAATTGCCCCAAAACTGGTAAAAATCTTTTAAAATCATGCAGAAACTGTGGATGTCGAATACGAGAAGAAATAACACCAAAATAGGCATAGAACTGTTGGAAACTAAAGTCTAAATATTGGAAAAGAGCTCCAAATAGATCATAACTGGTAAACAACTCCAATTGCACTCCAAAGTGTTGAAAAAAACTATTAACTGCCTCATAACTAATCATAAACAAAACTAAACCCTCATTTAGTGAACATAAGACAAGTTGTAAACTAATGACACCCCCTAGAAAAGTGCAACACAACTAAGGCAAACTCCTAGAAAATAGCCTCCTACTTGCACCTTAGAATAATTAATATTATTGTTGTTGTCAATCGGGATTGCGCCTATAGCTAGATGCAAAATCTAGCCATCTTGTTGGAACATGGAAAAATTCTCCTTGGTGGATGAGAGAATGAATCTCTGGATTCTAGGTCAGTTCCTATTACATTTGCGATATCACCTAATGTTGACTTTTATGGTTTTAGGAAAAGGGAGAGAGATAACTGAAAATGAAAACTGATTAATAAAGGTGATACACCAAAATAGATTCAAATTTATCAGAATTGCAAGACTGTACTTACAAAACACACATTACTAAGTTCTGTAAATGATTTCACTTCTCAACACCTAGGATGGTTTACAATTCACTATTAGGGTTTGATGTCACTAATGGTAGGAATTCAACCAACAAATAGGTAACTTCTACAAAAGGTTAATTCTTTATAACCTAGAATAGGAATTTGAATCAATTCACTAATCTATGCTCGAAAGAGATAAACACTTAAATGCAGAAAAATTGAAAGGAATAATGACAGGACTCAGAAAAATATATGAATAAAGGCCAGCTCTATTATCTTCAAAATCTGCAAAATGGTTACAAAAAACAAGAAAAAAGTGCAAAGGAACGATATGTTCACTAATACAACATTTATCCCAAATTTTGAACCCCTACAAATGAATAAGAAGTTCAATTATATAGCCTCCAAGGCTAATTCCGAAAATGAGATCCCCCCCTAAAAAAGTGCTTCCAAACAAAAAGGTATCCCTGATTTTTAGGCTCAAATGGTGTCCCTAAGATATAGCTTCTAACAAGCCCTTCATGATTTTAATATCCCTAATTTTAGAGCATAATCCATGCCTAAAATCTAGCCCTAGACTTATCTCCCCTAATGTTGATATATTTAATTTACATCTTTATACCAATTTACAACCTTAATGCCTTGGGAGAATTACATCTTTTACAACATATTTTAATATATAACAAAATATATATTAAAACACAAAAATAATGTCAAAAATCTAACCGCCATATTGTATGACAAAACCCTGACTATGCTTAAGACTAAAGCAAGCATTAACCACCCTAATCTTACTATGGTCGACATGACCAAAGTTCAATGCAAAATATCAACTAGTGGTCAAGCTGTCATGGCATTTGATGCAGAGATGTCGTGCACTGGGGTTGACAGGGACTTAACTTGTACTGCATTGTGGACTCCAAAATTTTATCGAATCCGAAGATAGTCATTTTCATTTTGCATCTTGTAGTTTTTTGGAAGAAAACTTAGGTTTTTTCTTCTTGTTGTTTGGGCGTCGCCATGCTAGGTTGAATCTTGAATTTGAACCCATTACCAATGATACTGTAACTACACTTTTTTATGTTTAAGAAATTCAGCCTCTTTGTTGTTAACTTGGCTCTTGCTGTAAAACTCGAGCTCATCTATGTTAATGTCTCCATAATGTGAAGGTAACTCAGCCTCCACTGTAGTCTGTATGTTTCTTTGAATAGGTCGGGTTTTGTATAAATGTTTCTTACACTAAAGTTTTAAATCCATGCATAATGGCATTTTTGTATTTGGTTAGGAAGCTCAGGATTCTTGCTTTTAACTGGAGTGTATCATCTCTTCTGGGTCATTGCATGTTAACTGGAACTCGATTTCCACTGAGAGTCAGAGTTCACCACTTCTTTATTTTGTTCTAACTCTGGTAGTGACCATAAGTGTGCATGGATATTGAGTATTTGATCTTGATTTGGGTTTGAATTTGTCTTTTAAACTGGAGTTCAATGCCATGAATATGGCAACTCTTTGCATGTATTATGGAAACTCAAGCTCTGACCGTGACTGCACTTCTTGTTGAATGTGGGTTCTTCAAACCTGCCATAATAATGGTGCTGCATGTTAAATCTTGGTTGAACTTGGACTTCACCATGAAACTCGGGCTCTACTAGGTATGTAACTATGTGTTTTCTTATTTGGGTTATGGCCAAAAATCTTGAGTCTATCTTTATACATTTTGTAGATGATACCTGACTTGCGGCTCCTTTCTAGGCTTACATCTATGAATGAAAGGCTCTCGGGTTTTGAGTCTTATTTGAATCATATATCATGATAAATGTAACTCTACTTGACTGGTAAGCTTTGATTCTTTCAACTGGCAAGTTTCAAGCATGAAATTTGTTTATTACACCACTTAAGAAGTGGGTCTTTACATCTTGCAGCTACATCACTTGTGGGTCTTCTTCAATTATCTCAATATAGGTTAAGTTGTGGCTGAGAGATGTAAAAATATAACTCAAAACTAACTATGACATCTCCCAACCATATCTTAAGACTCATACCGAGTTAACTGAAACCTAACATTGAGCGCAGACTTTATGGTATAAAATATGGAGAAAACATGAAGATAAGTCATTCCAAACTCT
Source organism: Thuja plicata (assembly GCA_018584345.1). Lineage (NCBI taxonomy): Eukaryota > Viridiplantae > Streptophyta > Pinopsida > Cupressales > Cupressaceae > Thuja > Thuja plicata. The sequence continues at coordinate 15,529,066 of MU225256.1, read as the reverse complement.
TCTCCTATTTTGTGTTTTACTAGATTTGACCATTCTATCTTGAACTGTTGTCTATAGCTTTAAAATATTCTTGTCTCCTTGTTTCTTCATCTTTCAGTAGTACATAACAATGATGTTTTGGTGCCCAAAAAAAATGAAAACCCACTTGTCTCATGCCCGTAGCTTTATTTTGTTGTCATTTCCTGAGGTACCCACATGGTTATTTTGCAAATTTGGAAACAAAATAATAGTTAATGGTGAATCCATTTGCAATAACAGTCTTTTATTTAGAAATAAAACACCATTTGAACTTGTTGTTAACTGTAATTCACCATTTGTTATCTGCATGCACACTGTCATCCAAACTCGTAAAAATATCTCCTGCTAATTAAAAAGATAAAAAGATATCTTTGTCTGTAGTCTTCACTGAGTTGATACTGCTGGTGTAACCTATGTTTTCATTCTTAAATAATAGTGACCATAATGTCATAAGACATACACATCTTCTTTCTGTTGCTGAGAAATAAAACATTTTTGGTTTGAAATAAACATATTAGATGTTTAACTTGCAACACTTTCCTGTTGAACTACACACATTACATGTTTCATTTCCATTTTTTTATTGTCTAAACATTTGTTTTAAATATGCAACTTTTGTGCAATAAGTAATGTATAAATACATTGTTATGCATTTTAATACGAACCATTACCCATGGGGTTCAAGAACGGGCTCGTGACTCCCATGGGCAATGTTTGTATCATGAAACTCATTTATGCATATCTTGCTTTTTTTACTGTGTCTACTGCATGCATTGAACTTTCTGGATTAATTCAAATATGAACATTGTTATTACAACATCACCTAGCTGATAAATACCCATCACATTGCATTTCCACACATTAGAATAAAATTGTTTGCTTGAACTTGCTATTATGTAACTCGGGTTTAAACATTGAAACACATAGATGCTATAATTAACTTCGTTTTGCTAAAAGCATAAATTACCACAACAATTTGCTTCTTCAGTGGATTCAAAGCCATAACATAAATACACTTTGTTGTGATCCATTCTGAGTTCTGAAAATATATAGCACACTGTTTGATTCTCCTCTTGGAAACTAATAGTGACAAACTCTTCCTCTTCTGAATCATCGTATATCTGAATCTGTTCGTCATTGTATATTGAATCTGTTCATCATGAACAAATTCAATGTACAATGATTTTTGTTATAAACTTTATGTATAGCATAAGATGGTAGTTGGCATCTAGGTGATGGATGTAAGGCATAAGTATTCAGATATACAATGATTCAGAAGAGGAAGATTTTGTCACTATTAGTTTCCAAGAGGAGAATCAAACAGTGTGCTATATATGTTTAGAACTCAGAATGGACCAAAACAAAGTGTATTCATGTTATGGCTTTGAATCCACTAAAGAAGCAAATTGTTGTGGTAATTCATGCTTTTAGCAAAATGAATTTAATTATAGCATCTATGTGTTTCAATGGTTAAACCCGAGTTACATAATAGCAAGTTCAAGAAAATAATTTTATTCTGATGTTTGGAAATGCAATGTGATGGGTATTTATCAGCTAAGTGATGTTGTAATAACAATGTTCATATTTAAATTAATCCAGAAAGTTCAATGCATGCAGTAGACATAGTAAAAAAAGCAAGATATGCATAAATGAGTTTCATGATACAAACCTTGCACGTGGGAGTCACGAGCCTGTGCTCGAACCCCATTATCATTTTCAAAATTAGCCTTGGAGGCTATATAACTGAACTTCTTATTCATTTGTAGGGGTTCAGAATTTGGGATAAAAGTTGTATTAGTGAACATGTCATTCCTTTGCACTTTTTTCTTGTTTTTTGTAACCATTTTGCAGATTTTGAAGATAATAGAGTTGGCCTTTATTCACATATTTTTCTGAGTTCTGTCATTATTCCTTTCAAGTTTGATTCATTTAAGTGTTTATCCCTTTCAAGCATAGATTAGTGAATTGATTCAAATTCCTATTCTAGGTTATAAACAATTAACCTTTTGCAGAAGTTACCTATTTGCTGGTTGAATTCCTACCATTAGTGGCATCAAACCCTACTGGTGAATTGTAAACCATCCTAGGTGTTGAGAAGTGAAATCATTTGCAGAATTTAGTACTGTGTGTTTTGTAAGTATAGTCTTGCAATTCTAATAAATCTGAATCTATTTTGGTGTATCGCCTTTATTAATCAATTTTCATTTTCAGTTATCTCTCTCCCTTTTCCCAAAACCATAAAAGTTAGCATTAGGTGATATCCTGAATCTAATAGGAACCAGCCTAGAATCCAAAGATTCATTCTCTCATCCACCAAGGAGAATTTTTCCATGTTCCAACAGGATGGCTAGATTCTGCATCCAGCTATAGGCACAACCTTGATTGACAACAGTTTTTAGCACGCCTGGTGGGACCGAACTGCTTCACAGTTCTTTCAAGTTACTATTTCTTATTGCTCTTTTGGTGTGAACAATAGTATTTCTACCTTTGAGAAGGTATTTTACCAAACACCTGGCGTCTTTGTATGAAGGTTTTGTAGCAGATTCAGTTGCAAACTTATTTTAATGAGAAGGACTCCTACAAGAGCCAACAGTGAAGGGTTCATTTATCAAGAGTTACAGCATAGCAGAAGAGGTAGCAGGTTAGTAATGAGAAATAGAGCATCTCAAGCTATAGGAGAATCATCCTCTTTTCTTAGGGGATCTGATTTTTCATTATTTGAAAATCCTATCTTTGAGGATCAAGCTGCCATTTCTTAAAGGCATGAGGTAATTATTGAAGATTTTGGTTTTCCTAAATATTTAAGTGTTATTTATAATTTTGGGTCAGAATTACCCATTTTTTGAAGAAGTGACAAAGGATCATCTCGCTATTGTAGCATCCACAAGTGGTGCTACGACTCCAGGATTGAAAACATATCAAAGAAAGGTAACACAAGTTAACAAATCTATTTTCAAATTTGTAGTCTAACAGCAAGAATAAACTACAGTTCAGCAGCAAGTACCACCGATATAGATGGCTCATAATTTTCCATTTGTAGCCTTTGATGCTGGTAGCCCATTACAAATTGATGTACATCATGATATTCCATCAGCAGCACTAAAAGGTTTCACATATTTTAATGGTGATAATCATATTTTAGAAATTGAGCACATTAAAGATATTGCTACTCTTTGTGGATTACATCAAGAACCTCATGATGATGTAGCATTGAAACTATTATCAGCTTCTCTTAAGGTTAAGGCATTAATCTGGTTTAGAATTTTTTAGTTAACTCTATTGGTACATGGGATTAGTTAGGTACTTTTTTGATCAGTAAGTTTGAGGATAGATCGAATAATTTTTCTTTGGTTGAGCAGTTAACTACTATTAAGAGAGATATCAATGAGCATATTTCTGATTTCTATTTTTATTTTCAATGAACTTGGGACATAATTCCAAGATTCGTTAGGTCATCTAATGAATATGATTTTCTTTTCTATATGAAAGCATTTAACCCTGATATTGCACTTATGATACAGTCTATGGGAGGTAATAATTTACCTGCTACTTATGATGTTTCTATTAGAGCTAAAAACAACTTGATACAAGCTGGAAAATTACCAGCAAGGCCTCCAATGCCTTATTGTGCAGAGATAAAACTAGTTGTTCCAGTTGTCATACCACCTATTGATATTATTCCTCAAGTACCAACATTAAATATGCAGGTTGAAACAGAGGAATATGCTTTCACGACTCTTATCAGGGAGTTAAAAGATACAAGTGACAACATTTTGAAAACTTTGCAAAATTATGGCAATGAGATAACAAGCCTGAAGAGGCAACAAGGGAAATATAATAGGCCTCCGCAAGCTTCTTACCAGCAAAATAGGTCATTAAATCAAGCCTCTAGCTCAAATCAGTCAAGGCCATCTCAAGGGAAACAAAGGGACTATGGTCAAAAAGTTGGTCAAGAATATAACTACGCAAATCCAAGTACTTCCAAGGTGATGACAGTGGTTCCTCAAAATAATTATATGCAAGAAGCGGAATGGTGCAACACCTGCAATGATGGGCAGTATTGCCTAGATTGCCCACATGCACTGGAAGCTAGAAGACAAGATGTTCTGAAGGGGTAGCTAGTTAATATCCAAACAGAGGTACAATTGGACCAATCACAAATACAAGGTAATCCTAATGTGTCTTTAGTCAATTTTAGTGAAGATGATACTATTTTAACAACAATTTTTGACCCCAATCAAGTATTGAGACCTATAGCAGCTGGAACAAGGTCAAAACTAAAGGCTGGAAAGGATCAACAACCAAAGGATCATGTACAAAAATCTATTAGTATAGTAAAAAAGAAAACCAAGCAAAATATACAAGCCCAAAAAGGAGCAGAACAGTCAATTCACACAACAAATGAGCCTCTTGTTTTAAAACAACACCAAAAGGTTAGTGTACAGAACTTCAATATAGTTGATCATTTAAAGAAGACAAATGTTCCCTTGTCCATGTGGGATGTTCTGACTCTTCCAGGCCAAAAGGACATGTTACAAGAGGCATTATAAGCACTCACACTATCTGATGAAGTTTTATCTTAGCAAAACCCTAAGGTTTTAGTTGCTCAAATGCAAGTACATCCCATCAATCAACTAAGTTGATCAAACCTCCTCCAATTTATGTCACTGTCATTATAGGAAAACACTTAGTTCATAATTTCATGATTGATTCTAGTGCTACTAGCTCAATTATGCCTAAGAAAATTTTTGACCAGCTAGGCCTGAAGTATGAACCACTTGAAAGGGGAGTAGTCCAGTTAGACGGGACAGCAGTAGCAACTGTGGGAGTCATAAGGAATCTAGATTTAACATTACATGCTTGTCCAAGTTATTCAGTTCCTATGGATGTGTACATTATAGATTTGCCTCCTAAATTCTATATATGATTGTCAAGAGAATTTATTGCCAAAATAGGAGGTTATCTATCATCATATTGGACTCACATGCTTTTTTGCACAAGGTATGGTACTACGGTTACTATACCCTTAGAGCCCATTGAAAAATTATGTGTTAAATAGTATGTTGCTAGTGCTGGAAATGAATCATCAATTATATCATTTGACCAGGAAGAAATATCTGATGTTTTTGAAGCTCAAACACAAACAAGTAAGTTTCTTGATATGTCATTAGATGATTGGGCAACTGACAATGTAAGAATTTTAGATGAGAAAATTGAAGAACCAAGTTTGGGTAATTATGTTATTCATGAGGTTTCTGATCTTTCAACTATGATAAGAAGTGTGTATTTAGATCCAGAAAAATAATCAAATGTTGTTTGGAAGTTGTTCTTTGATGATTCACGTAGCAAAACAGCAAAATAGGTGCAGGAGGAGGTTGTATGCTAGTTTCATCGGTCAATGAAAAGTATTATGCTTCTTTCAGATTCACTTTTAGTTGTACAAAAAATGTTGATGAATAGAAAGCTCTCATAAATGGATTGAAGTGGGCAATTAAAAGAGGTGTTAGTTGTTTGCAAGTTTATGGTGATTCAGAATTGACTGTGAATCAAGTTAGGAATATTCATGAAACTAAGAATGATTTATTAAAGAATTAAAAGCATGTTGTATGAGATTTTATTGAAGGCTTTGAGGCCTTTAATTTGTAGTCCATTCCTAAAAATCAGAACAAACATGCTGATAGGCTTGCTGTTATTGGATCCCAGTATGATATCCCAACCGAAATCAACATAGTAAAGGGCTTAATTATGTTAAAGTAATGGTTAGACCTGATGTCCCTAACAATGCTGATTATTGGCAAGTTTTTTAATTAGACCAACATATTGTTAACTTTTTGAGAGAAGAGGTTGAGTTTGCACAATCAAACAAGCAAAGATTACAAGAGCAATATGAGGACCGGATCATTCAATTCAAAACAAATAAAATTCCCAAAGGTCTTGTGACCTTAGAATCCATATTTGGTACTAATGATCAATTCAAAAAGGATAAATCCAGCTTGCAGATTAAAGAGGAGCATTATGAGGAAATTGTTGTTGCAAAGGATAAAATGCTAAAAATTGGAAAGGTATGTACACCTGAAGAATGTCAATCCTTTGTTAACTTATACAATGAATCTCATGATATTATTGCTTGGAGTTATTCAGATTTGAAAGGATTTGATCCTAGTATTTCTCAACACATAATTGAATTAGAACCTAGAGCCAAACCAGTTAGGAAAAAATAGAGGCCAATAAATCCAAAACTAGACCCTCTCATGATTAAGGAATTAAATAAGTTGATTTAGAGCAATATCATTTTTCCAATAAAGCATACTTCATGGGTATCCAATCTGGTTCCTGTTAGGAAAAAGAATGGAGAAATCAGATTATGTGTCAATTTTTGTAACTTGAACAGAGCTTCATTAACGGATAGACATCCTTTACCTTCCATGGAACAAATCTTGCAGGTTGTTTCAGGTTTAGAATGGTTCTCACTGCTGGATGGTTTCTCTAGTTAAAACCAGATTTTGGTGAAGGAAGAGGATAGGTTCAAAATAACATTTACAACCAAATGGGGAACTATGGCTTATCAAAAGATACCATTTGGTTTATCTAATGCAGGTGCAACCTTTCAGAAGGCTATGGACAAGGCCTTCATAAACATAATGTACAAGTTTGTACTTGTTTATTTAGATGATATAATTGTTTTCTCAAAAAATGCATCAGAACACTTTCAACATTTAAGAGTTATCTTTGAGAGATGTAGGGAACATGGTATTTCTTTAAATCCTAAGAAAAGTATATTTGTTGTCCATGAAGACAAATTATTGGGATTTATTATTTCAAAGGAGGGCATCACCATTGAACCCAAAAGAGTAAGTGCTATCGTTGCCTTACCACTTCCTCTTCATAAAAAGGGCCCTCAAAGCTTCTTAGGAAGAATCAACTTTGTTAGGAGATTCATTCTAGATATTGTTGGATTATTAATGCCATTAACAACCATGCTCAAGAAAATATTGCTTTCAAATGGACCAAGGAAGGTAAACTCAGTTTTGAATTGATTAAGGAAGCATTAGCTACTGCCCCTACCTTGTTAAATCTTGATTTCTCAAAGGATTTTATTTTATATGCATATGGGAATGTTGATAGTATTGCTGTCATGTTAGTTCAGAAAAATGACATAGGTTGTGAGCTGCCAATAGCTTTTTTCAGTCAAGGACTTAAAGATTATGAACTGTATTATTCATTTGTTGAGAAGCATGTACTTGTTGTAATTAGAAGTCTGAAGAAATTTAGATATATGCTTTCTAACAATAAGATAAATTTGATGGTTGCACATCCTTTTGTCAAGGAGTTTTTGTTGAATAAAGATTTCAACACCAAAAGAGTTGGCTGAATCACAAAGGCAATGGAATATGACATTAAAATTAAAGTTACCAAGCTGGTAAGAGGTAAATTTTTATGTGAACAACTTGTTGGAAATGGAGATAATACTCCAAAAGATGATTCTGAAGTGATTTTGGCTTTAGAAGACAATGAACAAGTTGTTGTTCTAGATTTGTAGAATGATTGGGTGAAAGAAATGGTTAATTTATTACGAACAGGACAATGTCCTAAAGGTTTGGATAGGTCAAAAAGAAGGTACTTTAGATTGCAATCCATTCCTTATTGTTTGCTGAATAATGTGTTGTATAGGAGGGATTATAATGGTGTATTGCTGAGATGCATCAGTGGAGATCAAATTGACAAGGTCCTAGAAGAATTCCATGATGGACCAGTAGGTGGCCATTTTGCAACAAGGAATACAACATTGAAGATAATGAAGGCTGGCTATTTTTGGCCAAACCTATACAAAGATGCCTTCATTTGGGTGAGAAGGTGTTTGAAATGTGTTGTTTTCTCAAACAAGCAAAGGTTAGCATCTTTACCTCTTAATCCAATTCAAATTGAGAATCTTTTTGTCAAATAGGGTTTGGACTTTATTGGTCCTATAAACCCATCATCAAGTTCAGGTCATAAATATATATTGACAGCAACAGACTATTTTACTAAGTGGACTGAAGCTGTTGTATTGAAAATGCAAATGAAACTGCAATTTTGAATTTCTATGAAGATCTGATTGCAAGGTTTGGAGCACCTAAATCCATTATTTCTGATAATGCTTTGTCCTTTTTGGGCACACAAATCACTGATTAGGCAGTAAAGAATAATGTTTATCTTAGTACCTCCTCCAATTATTACCCACAGGGTAATGGACAAGCTGAATCAACAAATAAAAATTTGAGTTGCATCGTCAAGAGGACTATTGAAGACAACTAGCGAGTTTGGAGCTGCAAGTTGAAGCAAGTCTTGTGGGATGATAGGATCACTCCAAAATTCTCAATAGGTAATTCACCTTATAAGCTAGTTTATGGAAGAGAGGCAAGATTGCCAATTTCAGTAGAGCTGCCTAGTTTAAGCCTGATTAAAGAGTTGGATCTGCTGGACCAGCAACCCATGGAGGTAAGGTTGGCTGAATTAATGGAGGTAGAAGAGATTACAAAGGAATCTTTTCATAAGTTGGAAGAAAATCATGTTCAAATAAAGAATACATTTGATATAAAAGTTGTCGCAAGAGTCTTTCAAGAAGGTGATTTGGTTCTGAAATGGGATGAGATGAAGAGCAGACCTAGTAAGCATTCAAAAATTGATGCTATTTGAGATGGTCTATTTGTGATTATAGGATGCAAGGCCCATAATGATTTTTAGCTCTCAATAATTGAAGGAGAAGAATTTCCAATCCCAGTTAATGGGATCCACATCAAGCGTTGCTTTTGAGGTTAGTTTGGTGTGAATAAGTGTTTTGCACATAGTTAGTTTCCTTTTAGTTAATTGCAGATAGTACTCCTATTCTCTCAATGGTCAAATCAAGAAGATACACACCATGCATAATCAAAGATATATTGGGATTCCTGATTATGAATAATGCATATCTCAATAACTGGATCATGGTGGGAAGAGAAGTTGTTTTTCAGTTAGTTTGCTTTTCAGTTTTGAAGGTTAGAATGAACAGAAACAACAAGATCAATCACATGATATGTGCATGAACATCATACCTATCATATGGTACATGGATAATTTCCATTGTCCCGTATCATATGCATCATGCCCACACCTATACCATACAACTGAGGTTATTGTTCAAGCTTATTCTACCTTTGGTTTAGTTGTTTCTATTTTTGGACATCATTTACCATCATCTAAATTATGTCCATCATATGATACATGGACAAATTCCACTGTATCACATCATAAACATAGGTTCAACAATAAATATTGAAGTGCAGAGTGTTGTTCATGGATAGTTTTTGCTTTCTCTAAGTGTTGATCAGCACATTTTTTCAGTTTTCAGTTGGTTGTCAGTTTGAGAATTTTAGTTGTTCCTAAAAGTTGAAGACTCTTTCCCAATAGATAAGCAAAAGGCAACTGGTCTATTTTTGTTGAGCAAGAAAACACCCCTGAGAGGTCGCCAAAAAATGTTATCATTTTAGTTACACACTAAATTGATAAATTGATAGTTGTTTTACATTGAATTATGGATTTGATAAGTTGTTGTCCTAAGTGAAGAATTTACTTAAATTTAGAAGAGAAAGTACACATGCAACATAGAAACTATAAAAAACAGAAGGATTTCATAAAGGTACATCTATTCAACACTATTATTTAGATATTGAAGACAAAATACTTTGCTTTTGCATTCATGATAACACTAATAATGTTCTAGGTATTGATCAGATTCAAAACTTTCAAATTCATAAATTAATCATTACATTGAACATTCAAAATGAATGTAATAAGCAAGTATTCCTTCATAGGTTACACCTTTCAGTTATAAAAAATATAGAAGATATACAATGCTGAAAGTAATAAAAGAGCATTAGAAGATTTAGGGATCTAAGCATTGCCTTGGAGAGGTCTTTTTGCATTCTGATAACCGGTCATCTGGACCTTCATCGCTTCTGCCTTGTTTTCATCCTAAAGTCTTCTTCTGGTTTTGTCTTGCAATCATAGAGAAAGAGAGTAGTTAGATCCAATTTGGATCTAAACAATGCATAAATCCCTAAAAACAGCATGTTGCAATCACACTTTCAGAACAGCATATCAATTATGTAAACATCAATGCAATAACAAGGTATACATCTGCACTGACTAAATAAAGTATCAAAGGGACATAGTTTTATGAAACCTTTTACTGCATTAGTTGTTATCCTGCATTAGGAAGGGATTACTATTAAGGAAAGCAAAGCATCCACATATTAAGTCAATAAATCCAACCAGCAAACCCACATTCATACATAAATGTCATCCCACATGACATTTACTACAAACATGGATTAGCTGATTGAATCCATCAACCTAACATGGGGACTTAGTGGTGTGTGCAAGCGAGAGATGTCCACCAATTCCAAAGTATGATATACAGGAAAGAAAAGAAGACACAACAGAGTAATAACAATGCTGTTATAAGAGATGCATATGAAATAAAGATAAGTCTTCCTAATTGAGAAGTGTTACAGCCAATAGGGAGCAGCTTGTAGATTAAGTGAGGTAACATTATACCTTGTACCTTATCACTGTACAAAGCAAGCATGGGATACTATGTAATGTTGGTTTGGAAACAATGCACTAAGATAATTCAGAAGAACAGAGAACACTAATGTTGTTACATATTAGAATGCATATAGGATCTAACTGTATAGTTATCAGAAATGGAGATTGTATACACATGGTTGACATCACATAAGTACTTTATTTCAATGTTTTTCTGAACATTATCATCTCTAAACAAAAGCTATCAGAAAAGAAAAGTAGAGATACCCTTTTTATAACACAAGGCATATACAAAATGAAATATTAGTATTGTTGTTATAAACTGTATGTACAACATAAGATAAAAAGATGTAAAATGTGGAACAGATTCAATATACAATGATGAACATATTCAAATATACAATGATTGTTGTTATAAACTGTATGTACAGCATAAGATGGTAGTTTGCATCTAGGTGATGGATGTAAGGTATAAGTATTCAGATATACAATGATTCAGAAGAGGAATAGTTTGTCACTATTAGTTTCCAAGAGGAGAATCAAACAGTGTGCTATATATGTTCAGAACTCAAAATGGATCAAAACAAACTATATTCATGTTATGGCTTTGAACCCAATGAAGAAGAAAATTGTTGTGGTAATTCATGCTTTCAGCAAAATGAAGTTAATTATAGCATCTATGTGTTTCAATGGTTAAACCCGAGTTACATAATAGCAAGTTCAAGTAAACAATTTTATTCTAATGTATGGAAATGCAGTGTGATGGGTATTTATCAGCTAGGTGATGTTGTAATAACAATGTTCATATTTGAATTAATCCAGAAAGTTCAATGCATGCAGTAGACACAGTAAAAAAAGAAAGATATGCATAAATGAGTTTCATGATACAAGCATTGCCCATGGGATTCACGAGCCCATGCTCGAACCCCATGGGTAATGGTTGGTATTAAAATGCATAACAGTGTATTTATACATTACTTATTGCACAGAAGCTGCATATTTAAAAGAAATGTTTAGACAATCAAAAAATGGAAATCAAACATGTAATGTGTGTAGTTCAACAGGAAAGTGCTGCAAGTTAAACATGTAATATGTTTATTTCAAAGAAAAAAAAATTTATTTCTCAACAACAGAAAGAAGATGTGTATGTCTTATGAAATTATGGTCACTATTATTTAAGAATGATAGCATAGGTTATACCAGCAGTATCAACTCAGTGAAGACTACAGACAAAGATATCTTTTTATCTTTTTAATCAGCAGGAAATCTTTTTACAAGTTTGGACGACAGTGTGCATGCAGATTAAAAAATGGTGAATTATAGTTAACAACAAGTTCAAATGGGGTTTTATTTCTAAATAAAAGACTGTTATTACAAATGGATTCACCATTAACTATTAGTTTGTTTCCAGATTTGCAAAATAACCATGTGGGTACCTCAGGAAATGACAACAGAATAAAGCTACGGGTAGGAGACAAGTGGGTTTTCATTTTTTTGGGCACCAAAACATCATTGTTATGTACTACCAAAAGATGAAGAAACAGGGAGACAAGAATTTTTCAAAGCTACAGACAACAGTTCAAGATAGAATGGTCAAATCTAGTAAAACACAAAATAGGAGAAGAGTTTGGAATGACTTATCTTCATGTTTTCTCCATATTTTATACCATAATGTCTGTGCTCAACGTCAGGTTTCAGTTAGCTCGGTATGAGTCTTAAGATATGGCTGGGAGATGTCATAGTTAGTGTTGAGTTATATTTTTACATCTCCCAGCCACAACTTAACCTATACCGAGATGATTGAAGAAGACCCACAAGTGATGTAGCTACAAGATGTCAAGACCCACTTCCTAAGTGGTGTAATAAACAAATTTCATGCTCAAAACTTTCCAGTTGAAAGAATCAAAGCTTACCAGTCAAGCTGAGTTACATTTATCATGGCATATGATTCAAATAAGACTCACAACCTAGGAGCCTTTCATTCATAGATGTAAGCCTAGAAAGGAGCCACAAGTCAGGTATCATCTATAGTATGTATAAAGATAGACTCAAGATTTTCAGCCATAACCCAAATAAGAAAACACATAGTTACATACCTAGTAGAGCCCAAGTTTCTGTCATGCCCAAAAGTTGGGTAAAAACACACGAACAAAAATTTTTAATAACACACTAAAACAGTATACCAAAACAATCACAAGGGTAACATGTGCACGCAAAATAGTGCAAAGGGATAAACAAAAATAGAAAGGTCGCAAGGAGAGGAATAGCTTTCAGAGCTATCCTAAAGGATGCCTAAAGCTCCAAACTGGATCTGCACGCAAACCAAGGAGTTGACCAGAAGTCAACCAAAATTGACCAAAAGTCAACTATACTCCAAAATAAGAGAATGGTAAGCACTAGGGTTTGTTAAACCCTAAGGGAGGCTCATACACACAAATCGAGATAGTTGACTAAAAGTCAACTAGACTTTGAAATACGTGAAGTAGGGTTACTAGGGCCCACTAAGTTCTAAGAAGTGCCAAGGCATGCAATACAAGACGGTTGACCAGAAAGTCAACCCATGTTGACCAAAAAGTCAATTGTCACTGAAAGTCGTGAAACTGAAACCTAAGGTTACAAAGGCTATAAGGAACATCTGATTCAATTTTGAAACGCATGGAACAGGTTTGACCATGGTTGACTTAAAGTCAACCGTGTACAAGCACAGTCAAAGGGAGACGTTTTAAAAATGTCTAACGCTTATTAACTAACAAAGAATAATATAATTGAAATCTCTCCCCTGGTATTTTTTTTTAATAGTTTTAATTCCCACATGAAAAGTTTAATGTAATATTCACAAATATCAAATCCGGGCCTAACATAAAATTTAACTAATACATAAAATTAAATCAAATCTATATTAAAAGACATATCTATACTATAATAATTAAATCAAGACTACAATAACATTCTTCTGAAATTACGACCCTATCTAACTTTAAAGAATCTATATGCATAAAAAAAAATCCAATCATAACTAATAATTTAAATATTGTTAAAATCCTAATCAAATCTTAATTCTAAAGAAATATCCTAAATAAATAAAAAACAATAAATTTACCCTAACAATACATATTAAATTTAATCCCTTCTAGAAATACAATGCTCAGAACTTCAAACAAATTTCCAATCCTTTCTTATTAATAAATAAATCTAGAATGAAAAAAAAAACTATATCTCCAATACAGAAATCTAATAATGACAAATTATATTAAAGTGTATTATATTATATTTTATATATTTTATTTTTTTTTTAAATTAAAATAAATCAAATCAATCATTTAAAAAAATTCACTAAAACCTAGCCGAACCATTCAACCCCACAACCCTAAATCCTTATGGGATGTGAAGGGGAGGCGGTGGGTGCATCTCGGCGGCGGGGAAAGGTTGGCCGCAGGGCGGAGGCAGTGGGAAGAAGGCGGCGTGGGAAAGGGCAGAGTAGTGGTGACCGCAAGTGGCGGCACCACTGCGCGCCAATGAAACAAAGCTTGGAGGGGGTGGTGGTTGGGGCGGCCAACGCCGGCCGACGGAGTCTCCCCACTGTAGGTGGCCCGCGAGCCGCGCGGCCCCCACTGTTGCTGCCAAGGTTAACCAGGGGGGAGGGGTTTGGACCCTTCCCAACTCAAAAAAATGTTTTCACTTTTTTAAAAAAAATAAACACAGTCTGCACGAAAATAAAACGCCCGAACACAGAGTTTAAGAACAGCTCAGAATTTTTAATTTGATCCCCCTTTGTTTTCTTTTCAATATTTAAATAAGGGAGTATGGTTATTTATATATGTATATTTATATATATATATATATGTTCTTACATATATATATATAAATATATTTATTTATTTAAACGGGTCTAAATTAAATAATATTACTGGTGAATATAGGGGACTGTATCTCCCAAAACAGGGAGTACATCCCATAACCAAATTTTAATTTTTATTAAACCATTGAGTTCTATAATTTCTTCTCCACATCTTGGTGGAAAGAAATATTAATTTTAAATAAATAAAAAATTTAAGTCTACAAGAATTTTCTAAGTGTTAAATTTCTTTTAGAAGAGAGGATACACTTTACTCCCAGAAACAAAAATTCATTTAAATAAAATTAATACCAGATTGCATATATATCTATATTTCAAGAAAGGAATAATGTATCTTTCAAATAAACAACATTATTATGGGCATTCAGATTTAAACTATCCAACAAAAATGGAGCATAGAGTTTATCTGATAATAAAGATTACGTGATATAGAAATTTATCTCTTCCTCTATAAACAATTTAAAACAATATACATGGAGTTCCTTATAGCAACCACTTTTCTCAAATCAACACAATAATGATAATAAATTTCCTAACAATAATAGGCTTTCATGTTACCTTATAAACCCTTAAACAAACTTTACAATAATGAGAATCTTAAACAATATGGGTTACAATCAAATCTCAAATAATGACTTTACACAAACTTTAGATACGGTGATAGGACATATTACAATGGATTTTTTCCAGTCTTACTCATCTCCCTCATAAGGGTATTATTCATCTTTTTTATCCCATCAAGAACCTGATACACGTTAAGGTTGACCATGGAGGCTCACCTCCCAACCTAGGCCTTTACAAGGCCACCCCCGAGCTTGGGGATCCAATCTGGAATGGGTTACAAACAGAAACACCCAACAAGCAGGAAAAGAAAAAGTGACTCAAACACAAAGAAGCTTCCCAACATCAGGATGAACAAGAGGAAGTATCTCCAAGAGACATTCCAAAAACAGGGGTAGTGGTAGACCTCACTGAAGGAGAAAGCCAAGATTTAACATAGAATACACAAGCCTCACATGGACTTGAAAAGGACCATCTTTACAAAATGTTGTCCTGAATCGCCTCCTTATACCTCCTAAATGCCCTCAGGCCCTTCTTGGCTTCATGGGTATCATGTTACCCCAAGTTTATCCCTCCTCACATGGGAGACTCTACACTTAACAGGAATCATTTCCAACTACCCCTCCAAGGCTACTCTGCCCTCCCAAGGGTGAGTGTACCTTGAAGACCCATTCGAAATCAATCACAAAGTAAAGACATTGAGAAACAAACAAAAAAAATTTTAACATAAAATAAAAGCTTCAAAACACATAAGACTCCATTAATGGAGTCCCTAAGCTCAAGAACACACATAAACTTAAACAAATAAATTTAAAGAATTCCAACCTTAATCCAAGCTAAGGTGTAAAGAGGAGTGGTGTTGATCTATCCTTCCTAAGCTCCTTCTCCAAAGGCTCCTTCAAACTGAATTTTGTCTCTAAGGGTAGAGAGTGGGTGAACACTCAACTCATCCTAGATCCTTCCCTAAATAGGCAAACCTCCAACATGAGCAAGGCTTAACCCAAGGGTGAGGTAACTCTAACCAATCCTAAACTAAACCACTTCCTAACTCTTCAAGTGTGAAGTCAAATGAAACTTGGGTAGAAGAGAGAGTGAGGTTAGCCAAAGTCACACTCCTCTTCCAAATTCGTTCAAAGATGAAAATGACACTTAAAGGGAGTAATAAATGAGTTTAGAGGCTCATTAATGATAGAAAATGACCCCTAACCCATAGGGTACCAAGTTGGGT
>MU225256.1:15477037-15496345 GCA_018584345.1 Thuja plicata | reverse complement strand
TGTGTAAGTCATAGAGTCAAGCTGTGAGCATCGCATCTGCCAGTGAGGAATATCGCATCATCTAGACTGCGGGTAGGATATCTGATAAGTGTTGAGAAACACTTGATGCTAGGGAAGTGTTGAAAAAAATAGGTGGGGTGGTGTTGAAAAATCCATTTGCAATAACAGTCTTTTATTTAGAAGTAAAACCCCATTTGAACTTGTTGTTAACAAGAATTCATCATTTGTTATCTGCATGCACAATTTCATCCAAACTCGTAAAAGGATTTCTTGCTAATTAAAAATATAAAAAGATATCTTTGTCTGTAGTCTTCACTGAGTTGATACTGCTGGTGTAACCTATGTTGTCACTCTTAAATAACAGTGACTATAATGTCATAAGACATACACATCTTCTTTCTTTTTCTGAGAAATAAAACATTTTTGGTTTGAAATAAACATATTACATGTTTAACTTGCAGCACTTTCCTGTTGAACTACACACATTACATGTTTGATTTCCATTTTTTTATTGTCTGAACATTTCTTTTAAATATGCAGCTTCTGTGCAAGAATTAATGTATAAATATATTGTTATGCATTTTAATACGAACCATTACCCATGGGGTTCGATCACGGGCTCGTGACTCCCATGGGTAATGTTTGTATCATGAAACTCATTTATGCATATATTTCTTTTTTTACTGTGTCTACTGCATGCATTGAACTTTCTGGATTAATTCAAATATGAACATTTTTATTACAGCATCACCTAGCTGATAAATACCCATTACACTACATTTCCACACATTAGCATAAAATTGTTTGCTTGAACTTATTGTTATGTAACTCGAGTTTAACCATTGAAACACATAGATGCTATAATTAACTTCATTTTTCTGAAAGCATGAATTACCACAGCAATTTTCTTCTTCAGTGGATTCAAATTCATAACATGAATACACTTTGTTTTGCTCTATTCCGAGTTCTAAACATATATAACACACTGTTTGATTCTCCTCTTGGACACTAATAGTGACAAACTCTTCCTCTTCTAAATCATTGTATATCTGAATACGTATGCCTTACATCCATCACCTAGATGCCAACTACCATGACCTAGCATCTTTTATAACAGCATTTCTACTACATTTTGTATATGAATGTATGATTTCATTTGATCCTCATGGCATGCATATATAGCTGACTATATCATTGTCGATTCCACATTTTGCATCTGTTCATCTTATTATGTACATACAGTTTATAACAGCAATACTAATATTTCATTTTATATATTCCTTGTGTTATAAAAAGGGTATCTCTTCTTTTCTTTTCTCATAGCTTTTATTTAGAGATGATAATGTTCAGAAAAAACATTGAAATAAAGTACTTATGTGATGTCAACCATGTGATACAATCTCCATTTCTGATAACAATACAATTAGATCCTATATGCATTATAATCTGTAACAGCATTAGTGTTTTATGTTCTTCTGAATTCTCTTAGTGTATTGTTTCCAAAATAACATTACATAATATCCCATGCTTGCTTTGTACAGTGATAAGGTACAAGGTACAATGTTACCTCACTTAATCTACAAACTGCTCTCTATTGGCTGTAACACATCTCAATTAGGAACACTTATCTTTATTTCATATGCATCTCTTATAACAGCATTTCTATTACTTTGTTGTGTCTTCTTTTCTTTCCTGCATATCATACTTTGGAATTGGTGCACATCTCTCGCTTGCACACACCACTAAGTCCCCATGTTAGGTTGATGGATTCAATTAGCTAATCCATGTTTGTATGTAAGTGTCATGTGGGATGACATTTATGTATGAATGTGGGTTTGCTAGTTGGATTTATTGACTTTACATGTGGATGCTCTGCTTTCCTAAATAGAAATCCCTTCCTAATGCAGGATAACGACTATATGCAGTAAAAGGTTTCATAAAACTATGTCCCTTTGATACTTTATTTAGTCATTGTAGATGTATACCTTGTTATTGCATTGATATTTACAAAATTGATATACAGTTCTGAAAGTGTTATTGCAGCATGTTGTTTTTAGGGATTTATGCATTTTTTAGATCCAAATTGGATCTAACTACTCTCTTTCTCTATGATTGTAGGATAAAACTCGAAGAAGACTTTAGGATGAAAACAAGGCAGAAACCATGAAGGTCCAGATGACCAGTTATCAGAATGCAAAAAGACCTCTCCAAGGCAATGCTTAAATCCCTAAATCTTCTAATGCTCTTTTATTACTTTCAGCATTGTATATCTTCTATATTTTTTACAACTGAAAGGTGTAACCTATGAAGGAATACTTGCTTATTACATTCATTTTAAATGTTCAATGTAATGATCAATTTATGAATTTGAAATCTTTGAATCCGATCAATACCTAGAACATTATCAGTGTTATCATGAATGCAAAAGCAAAGTATTTTGTCTTCAATATCTGAATAATAGTGTTGAATAGATGTGCCTTTATCAAATCCTTCTGTTGTTTATAGTTGCTATGTTGCATGTGTACTTTCTCTTTTGAATTTAAGTAAATTCTTCACTTAGGACAGCAACTTATTTAATCCATAATTCAATGTAAAATAACTATCAATTTATCAATTTAGTGTGTAACTAAAATGATAACAATTGCCTTATAACAATGACAATTTTTTATTATTATCCCCAATGAAGATGTGCAAAGAAAAACTCCCCTAGACTTATTTATTTATTTATTAACTATTAATCGATTATATTTTAATATATTTAATTTTAGTAACGAATATTAACTTATTTGTTTAAAATTAGATATATTAAAGTAATTTGTGTAATAGTTAACAAGTAGATAATTAGACTTTAATTTATCTATTTATTATTAAGAACGTATCTTAATATACTTATTTTTTTAAAACAAATATTTTATACTATCTATTTTAAATCAAGTATATTAAGATACGATTTTAAACAATAAAAAATAAATTAAACAAACTTACTAAAGAAACCAAAAATCAAAATCAAATTTATTTTACAATAAATGTGATTAAAATAATGACATCTATAACTTAATGAATATCTATAAAAAAAATGATACTATTAAATTACATATTTCAAATGATATTAATTTTAAAATAAATAGGAGTTTTTTATTACAAGCTCCAAAAAATAATATTAGCATTAAAATTCAAATTTATAAATTAATGAATAGCACAATAAACAAGAGACGCAAGCGTCAAAGTTCCTGCCTATAGTGGAATGCTTTAAGGGGCAAAGATATGGTGACAATTGTAAATAGAAGCTTGTGAATGGAAAAGTTGTTTAGAAAAACTATTTATTGAAATCAATATAGCCAAGATATATAGTAATTGAAAAATTATAAATTACTATTATTTTAAAAACTCCATATTTTTCGTTACTAAATAAGAATCAATGAAAATTTAAGAAACAATATTTCATTTCAAAGTCTTAAGATATATAGCTTTTAAAAAATACATTAAAAAAATATAGTTTTTATATGACTATACTTAACATGGACACACATTTAAGCATAAATTAAATTCAAATGCTATAGTTTAAAATGGAAAACAAAATAAAAAATAATATTTTTTGATAAAATAAAGAAAAACTTGATTTGTTACATAATATCTAGTGTACAACAAAGCTAGAAATAAATATAAAGCACCAAAAAAATTATAATATAATACTAGTATCAATTTTTAATACATATTTGGTTGACTTAGATTAGAGTAATGAAGCCAAGATATTTAATTTTGCTTGTAAAAGGAAGATATTTTAATTAATATGCACTCAATAGTTTAATTTAAATTTTATTATTAGATACAAATTTATGACGATTCAAACTATAAAATTAAAATGGAATAAAAAAAAAACAATCAATATATATTTAAAAATAAATATATCAAAGAAAATATAATATAAATATAACTTGAAACAAATATTATAAATGATATTTATGTAAAAACATAAAATAAATTATGAAATAAAATTAAAATAATTTTTTACCCATTTTTAAAACTGGGAATACTATTTATAATTTATTATCATTAAAAATTAAATAAGTCATCAAATTAAATAATATTGAAAATATATTTTAAGTAAAAAATAAAATAAATAGTCATATATGAAAAAAAATTAGTCAATATTTTTCAATTACTAAATTTATATAAATATATTTTCAATATCAAAAATGTCACAATAAAATAAAAGAAAAAAGTTAATACACAACAAATTCAAACCAAACTTTATTAAATTAAAAGATATTAAGGTCTTGGTCCATGTGCTTTTTTAATTTTCTTTTAATTAAGCTTTTAAAATGTGAATTTTCTCATTGCCTTTTTTGTTCACAACCAATAGAATTATAAAGAAATAGCATTATTTGGATTTTTTAAATATGTTGAAATTATCAAACTTTACAAAACAGAAATAGACTTAAAAAATCTTGAAATGTGATTGGCCAGATTAATTGCATTTCAAAACTGAATGAATGCAATAGTTTACCTGCCTATGACAGGAACTAATAATATTCATTGATTTATAAATTCAAATTTTAATGAATATCATTCTTTTTATCTAAGTCTAAACTTAACCTAAGCCGTGGTTAACACTAATCCTAAGGGGAGACAAATCAAATCCTAAACCAAAGAAAAAGATACAGTTTACTAAGGTAAAGCTTAAAGCCAAAACCAAGGGAAGAAATGACCAAGGAAGGAGCACGGGTTACATAGGGTAAAAACCCTAAAAGACTCATATTGCTCATCATCAATTTCATGTTGTCGTTGTCTCCCTTGGCCACTGCCTCCATTTATGGCTTGGAGCTATCTTTATCTTCGTCGATGTTGCCCCTCTATTAGATTTGCAGCTCTATGAAATATTGTGAATGGTGGGAAAGAAAAGACTTGGCTATGTGTTGCTTTCTCCAACCACTTATGCTCTTTCTTGGGTTACTTTCTTTCTCATGCTGCCTTTGTGCTTATTGTGGATCTTTTAATTACAACTCATGGCTCTTAAAACCTGGTAAGAATACTTCATTCTTGCGCTATATCTTGAAAATTTCCTTGTATTTGAAAGAAATTTGCAAAACGAAATGAGAAACTCTTTCTTTTCTTTATATTAATTACTGCGCTTTATATGGGTTGCTTTCCTTCTGACGCTGCTATTGTGCTTCCAAAATCAAGAACAAGATATGTCGAAAACAATGGCTACCTCAAATATTTCGCAACGTTTCCTCTTCATGGGTGAATTGGCAGCCCTTTTTGTTTCCTATCCACTAATGGCCGTGACTCCTCTTCACAAAACTGGGCACTAAAAGAAAACTTCACATTTCTTCATTGAGGATTTTCATGGCATCTATCATAATGATAGTGCTCTGTTGATTGATATCATTGTGTTCTTCTTGAAACTACAAAACATGGCTTTAAAATATGCTCTAATTTTTTTTTGGGTATGTTCCCTGTCAGACTAACTGTTCCTCTATCTCTGTATTTGAATTCTCACCTATTTGAATCATTTCACAATTATCAAATTCATTATGAACCTACAAGTCAGCTTCAAGAAAAAATAACAATGCATTTTTTTGCGTAGTAATTTCCATCTCTTCAAAGTGTTTGCTTCCCTGTATAGTTCTACTCTCCTTCACAGGCTCACTTAAATATCTATGTTTCCCTGATTTGGGTCTTATAAAAATGAAAGAAATCTCCAAAAAAATAGTAGGTCATGACCTTTGTACATGTATTTTAAATTATTTTTATGAAGAAATTTAAAAGAACTTTCAATTTTTTGTGTGCTCCATATTCATTTACATGCTACTGAGAGCAACATAAATTACCTATTCTTTTCCTTTGAAACTACAATTTATACATAATATTCTACCTGGGAATTTTTTTTCATTCACATTATGATTGAACCTATAAATTAGGTGCAACCCATATTCATGGCTACGGCTTTCCATAGCTCTACCTTTATGAGCTCCTGTTGCTTTATTTTGTATTTGATCATTGCTCCTCATAACAATGAGCTCTCTTGTTATTGGGTATCATTGTATTTGCACCTTTGTGTTTTATGAGTATCTTCTCCTTGCTATACACCCATGTCTTTAAACATCCAACATTACTACTTTGCATCTTCAATGCATTGCATATCACTGTTGTTATGGATTGATGGCACTATGCATTATACCTCTATTATTGCTTATGACAAAATGTATTTTCTCTACAGTAGGTCTTCGTGAGATGATGTTCATTCTCCTATTAAGCACATCATTGCTTCTCTAAGGCTTGGTTAGAAACTATCCTCATATTGACTCTCTCCTTGTATGTTGTGCCTTTTAAAATGTATACCACTACTCCTAATAACAACTTCTTATTTACTTTGAAGTGATAAAATTACTACTGTTTGCTTTGCACTGTCATGAGGATTCTTTGCTCTTCAAGATATGACATTATTTGAATTTCCTCTAATCTTTGAAGATCACTATTATTGATATGGTTTCCACCTTGATTGCATATTATGTACATGTTGTAGCTCCTCATTGATGATGCATTCAAAACTTCAGAATAGCATGTTGCTTACTATTTTCATTACTTGGGAATTTACTGCATTATCAGTTACAGGACTCTTTTGATTACACAATAGAACCTGAAACTCCCTCATTTCCTTTGTGTTGTAGATATTCTAAAATAATGTTGAATAGAGTTCCATTGTTGACTCTTTATATCTTCATCACTGAAAATTTATTATTGATCTGTTCTTTAAGATTTACATGATATTATCACATAGATGACTATACCTTTCAAGATAATTTGAGATGATGAATACTGGAAGGTTTCATTTTAAACAAATATGTCCCTTCAACAACCTACAATGTCTTGAAACCTATTCCTGCACATTGAACAAACTATTAATAAAACACTTGTTCTTTTTTGTAGCTTCCTTTATGCATTCTGATTTACATCTTTGTACATGTATGGGGATAAATACAATAAGATAGCATGTTTTATCTCTTCCATTTCTTAGTTCATATGAATTGACCCCTCTCTTCTTTCTTTTCTTTTGTTGGAAAACCTTGGATGTGGGCCCAAGTGTGCAGCAACTTCCAGCTCTCAACTAAAATACCAGGAAATGGGGGATCTAACCCTATCCTTCTTGTCTTGACTTCCTTTCATTTATAAAGATAAAATTAAGTCTTTTCTCTTCTGCATCTAAGATTCAAAATGCATGCTTGCATAACCTAAACCGCGGGTTGTGTGGTTGCATGATGCATTTCATTTTTGTATATCTCTTAATTGAAAGATCTTTTTATATCTAAAATGCACTTTCAGCTCATAGTTTTCCAGAGAAACCACTGCTTGTGTGGACTACTTTAAATATTTTACTTCTGTGTTTGAAATGAGCTAAGAATTTTTCCTTTATAAACTTAAAAAATATTTGTACTTTGAAAAAATATGAACTTCTTGATAATTTAGGACAGAAAACTTCAAACTTCTGAAACCTTTTCAAGTAGTCTAGAAATGTACTAGCAACTTAGAAATGAGAAAATAACCAGATAATTGAATGTAATTTGATCAAATGAAACTTTTTCACCAGAAGAATAAGGGCTAATAATATCCCTACCAATTAGAACAAGCATAGTGAAAAATTGACAACACATGGTTTGTAAGCCTAAACATCTGGGTTTTCTGGGGATTAGAAAAAACAATTGTCCTTAACAAAGCACTAATTATTGAGCTAGGATGGAAAATGACTTTGGAGAAGACTGAATGGATTACCTTTGTGAAGGTGAAATATCTTAACTCTAATAGATTCTATAAAGTTATTAGTACCCCTAGTATCCTCACTGGATCTAGGATTTAGAATAATATTTTAGAGTGCAAGAATAATATCCAATCTAGATTGAAGTGGAATATCAATTAAGGTAGGAGTATCCAGCTTTTGGAAGTTGTTTGGGTGGGTAAGGGAAAATTGGATACTAATTCGAGTGTAAGGGGCTTGATGGATCTAGTTAAAAGACTAATTGGTCATAGAGTGATTAATTACATTTCTCTGGATAGGAAGTGGATAGGTATCACCCAATTCTAGAGGGAATACATGTGCTTGCTTCAAAAAGAAAGGGAGCTTATGGGGATTATTAGAAAGGTCAAAATTCCTCTTGTCCCTAGGGAAGATAAATTTATTTTGAAGAAATAATTAAAGGAAAGTTTACTATGAAGTTATCTTACAATCAGTCATCCAAGGAAGATCCCTCTTCAAACAACTAGTGGAAGGTTTGGAACCCATTTTTTTTCCCTAAAGCTAACTTTTTTGGTAGACAACTCTTCAAAAAAAAATTTAACCCAAGAAAAGCTTATTAAAATGGGTTTCCAACTCCCCAATAAATGCATTCCTTGTGGTGGAACCCATGTCTGCAAATCAATTTGTATCCATAATCAGTCAGGGAAGTAACTCTTTGCATCTAGTATTTTATCTTTTATAGCCTTTTGATTTATATATTACATTTTTTCCTTATGTATTTTATTAAGTGCTATAATATTTGAATCCAAATCTATAATAGATATACTTTTTTACCATTGATTTATGCTTATCTCCTATGTGATACAGATAAAAGGATAGTAAGGTCGAGGTTGAAATTCAGTAGTTGTAATCAACAAACAGCTTATTGCAACCATATGATCGTACACTTACCCTTTGTTTACCTATAAGTGTGGTGGTGCAATGAAGCAACGAGAAATATTCTATCCATCACGGGGTGGCAAAGGATTCTAGTCTCAACCTCCATAATAATCAAAAATAGTCAAATGGAGTTGTCGACGGTTGAAAGTTCACGACCGATGTACACACAGATACATTATAATTGACTTGGCACCACAAAATAAGTATTGTGTGTCCTAAAAAATCAGTTTGACTAAAGCTACACTGAGTCACATCTGATCATATTAAGATTTGATCTGACAGTCGAGCGCAATGGTGTTATCTCAAGCCGCATGTTGTTTAAATACCACGCGATAGAAAAAAATATGACACGTGTCCTGGGCCCGCTAAGATATATAGGTGGAATGACATGGATACAGGTGTCAGCATTTGGTTGGCAGAATAGAATGATTAGACTACACGGAGGCACATAAAGTAGAATAAAGAATAGACTACTTAAAAGGCATCTTTTAGCCCATGCTTTAAATTAACGGCTGGGACTTAATCTAGTGGGAAAAAGTAATCAAATAATAACCAAGTCATTTGAGGTAGATCTACGACCGTAGGATACAAGATCTATGGCTCTGTGTGATGACATGATGGAGAGATGACCAGACGTTAACCACTACGCGATAGCGCAGGATGCAACCCGTGGAGGCAATGGAAAAAGACAAAAGACTTTGACAACTGTGTTTATTTGATTATTACGTGGCATTTTATAATATTATAACCTTTTACAATTAGGTTTTGTTTATCATTGATAATTTGACTTTACGTGCAGATTACAAAGGTGGTGAACTTATTTTGATCGGACGATCTAGATTTCTCGACATCGAGACGAACGGTAACATGTAGACGTGATGAAAAGAGGTCGCATAGGAAGGATCAACACCATGGTTGCATTCGATCAGAGGCGACAAGTTTGATTCCAGAAACCATGCACAAGAATATCGATGTGATCGATATACCTGGAGCCAATGATTCAAAATCATCGATACCAGATGAAAGATATGTTAGAAATGATCGATCTGGTTTCAAGTTCAACAATACCAATGATATTATCATATTGGACTGGGCTATTAATATATCAAAAATAATATCTGGTGCCATGCAAAGATTGTAAATAGGATTGTGGATAGATATCCGATTGAAGTATCATTATGATGCATGTCTATTGTTTAAATTATTCTCACAGAGATATTGTGAAAGACTTCTTAAGTTATTATGAGACTTAATCGATCGATAACTGTTAGTGAATAAGGATAATTGGTTATTCCTTTGTTGTAACTAAGCATTTGATTATTGATCACTAGGTTAGGTTTTTTTTAGGAAGCATCATGTTGATCTGGAGCTTGTCTGCATCCTTTGGGTTTCATACTTATAAGGATACCAAGATCAACACATAAAAAATAATAAGACATACTGTTACTATAGTCATATGGGATAGATGGATCAATAACTACAAATGTGAACTCTATTGTACTATTCTTCCATAATCAATAAAGATAAGTCCTTTTTCTTCATATATGCAATTGTTTCAATAATCATTTTACAATTAGTCCCTCGGATAAACCAATAGAACTTCTTCAAAGTGATAGTTTGATGCCCATACTTCTTGATTCAATTCATAGTCTATATTTTAATTGGTTTTCTCATTTTGCAAGGTTAAATTTCATTGATTGAAGCCTCATTCAATTGGTCTGTCATCTGAGAAGTATTATCCTTTTGAAATATCTTTGAATCTGTTCTAGGTTGCATGTACATTTCATAACACCTTTGAAGTGATAAGTTGTCTTGCAAAACTGTCTTTGAGGTTGAACATAGGATTGGAATGATATTGACTATATTTCCCATAGTTTATTAAGGCACTGGTCTTTCTTGTTCATTGGATTATGGTCATAGCTTCATTTTTTAAAGTTTTGAGATACTATATCCATCTGCTATATTCATTTCATATCTTGAATCCATCAAACATTCTTTAAATTCTTGCAAATTTACATTTGAACACTTTAATAATACATTTATCTTAGTTTTAGGATCTCAATAGTACTTTACCATACTTTGAGATAAAGGAGTTTTGAACATATATTATCTTCTCTAAAAATCCCTAAGGATCTAGGAGATAAGTCTAGGGTATAGGCCTACAAGCCTTGGTTCTGCAAAGCCAAAATTGCAGAAGGTTGATACTTGGAATAGGTTGAAACCTTGTTTGTTGGGAAATCACTTGGGTCTATCATCATTAGATAGGAAAATTCCATAGGAAATCCAATATGTTGATTTGAGCACTAACAGATTGGCGTCATTGCTAGGGAACGATATCATTAAGGATAGTTTTTTAGAGTTTCTAGTAATAGAGGTTAGGCTCTACTGGGAGAACAGAATCCAGAAGATAGTAAGTATTTCCTTCTAAGAAGAAGGTGGCGACTCTACAATTTAAAAGTGTTGATAAATTTGGTCATATAATCTTGTTATTAACTATCTCATGTGGGGTAGAAGATCCTTGCATCCAGATCAAATTAAATTAGACTTAAGCATAAGGAAAGGCAGGACTCCAAGTACAAAGATGTCGTATGTACCACGTATGATATACCCTAATAAGTATGATCAATAATATGCTTGTGAACAGTTCCCTAATTCAAGCCATGAGAGAAGTTATGAAAATTGTAATCTTTTTTTCTAAGGTAATAAAGGAGGACATGAATTTCAACACGATCCAAATTGGGAAATGACTGAAAGAGATAGAAGAAATAACAAGTGGGATGTTGTGTTTCGTGAGATAGCCAATGCAGGATCATAAGATGAAGATATGTTCATGGATCTTAAAAGACAACCATAAGAGGTACTAAGGAAAATGAGAATAACAAGAAGTACAATCATATCACCAAGAGATAAAGAAGTTCCTAAGGATGATAGAAATGGATTTTACAATCCTCCTCATAGGAAGAAAAATGAGCATATTTTTAACAATGATCATACCAACCCTTTGTTTGAACTAGACAGTAGAGGAGAACAGAGAAAAATAACAATGATAGGGAAAGGAGAGATTATTAGGGACAGTGGAACAATGGAGAATAACATAACCACAACAATAGAGTGAATCCTAACACATCTAACCAACATGAACAACATAGACATCAAAATAGTGGAAGGATGTATAGTGGATATCAGAATAATAGGGATCAGAATTATGGCCCAAGAGATTTTAATATCAACTCAAATTTTGGACCAAGAAATGATCAGTGATTTTAGAATGCAAATCAATGGAATCAAAGACATGGAGCCATCAATCAAAATAGGAACAACTACAGAGCCCCAATGGTTTTTGACAGACACAGACAGTTAGATTTTTATGGAATAAGGGGATGTCCTAATGACATAAAAATGAATTAAGGAGTGCAATTCCAAAGTTCTCAGGGAATGGGTCAGAATCAGTTGAAGTGCATTGTGTAAATCTGAAGAATGTTATCCAAGAATTTGATGAGTTCAATGAGGATGTATACATGAAGATTTTTGTTCAATCCCTCATAGAATATGCAGCAGAATGGTTCAGAAGTTTGCTAGACATATCCATATCTAGTTGGGGTGAATTTGTAAATCAATTCATAGAACAATCTAGTGACCACAATGATACTTCTTTTTCTTCACATGAGTTGACAAGTATGAAGAAAAAATAGAATAAATATGTGGCTGAGTTCAACAAGAGATTTAACAAGGTCCTAAATAGGATTCCAAGGGATGTTTAGCCTATTGATGCCTTTCTAATTAATTTCTATATGGGTGCCTTTGATAGCAAGACAAATTATGAAATTAGATCTCATAAACCTGCTACTTTAGCACATGCTCTCAAGATTGCTATAGCTATTGGAAATGATAGGAAGGCATCTGGTATAATCACTAAGAAAGAGGACACTCATTTATTCAATCCAAAATATCCTAAGCAACACAAGGAGGAAGATAGATTAGATAAGCTTATGAATATGGTGAAATGCCTCCAAGTGAATAATGGGAGAAACAACTTTAAGTACAATCAGAGTAACCGGGCACCATACAAAAATGGCTGATATAAATTGTGGGATATGCTTTATAACACAGAATGGAAGGATGTAAAACTGGTGAACAAAGAATTACATACTCTTGATCCATTGAGGAAGAACAACCATTTTGTGGAAAACTACCCTTGGTGTGAAGCATGCAGACTACCACATTCTTATGAACATTGTGTTGTTTCCCAAAGATGGAAAGAAGATGAAGATCAGAATGATGACCAGCAACCCACAATGAATAAATTATCAACAGATCCTATGTGGGGATATGATGACTATTTCTCTTTAGATGAATACTACTTTAGCGATGACCTAAATAGAGTATCTCAATATGGGAATTATCAGGAGAATCCTCCAAGATTAAGGTAATTAATATAAGAGGAGAAGAAAGCATACACAATAGTTGTAGTAGAAGAAGCAAGAAGTAATTACAAGTTAAGGAATAAAGTATTGAATGCATACCAAGGGAAACCTGACCAAGGAACTGATCCAAGGAGGCGGAAGCACAAAAACACTGCTCAAGATAAACAAGTAGAACCTCAGGACTTTCCAACCATAGTAAGAGAAAATATGGTTAGTAAATCTCTTCCCAATGAATGTTCTTTCATGTCTAATGCATTATCTCAAGTTAAAATATTTTTTCCTTTAATTGAAATAGTTAAAATACCTGAATGTAAAAGTGAAGCTTTAAAGATATTGTCTAATGTAGGTAATAAGGAAGATCTTAACCAAGAAGTAAAGGATCCTCCAGCTATTTATCTAGGAACTACTTTAAGAAAAAATGGGAATCAAATTGATCATTTCTATCTTACTCTATTGATAAACAATAGATTGGTAAATAAATTGTATGATAGATTCTGGTGCAGCAGTGAATATTATGCCTAATGATGTGATGAAATAATTAGGAATCAATGTTGATACAAAATTTGGTAGATGCTATGCTATCGATAATAGCTATGTTCCTGTTGTAGGTATAATGAAAAATATTCAATTTAAATTTCCTACATATCCGGAAATGTCTTATAAAATGGTTATTATTGTGGTTGAATTTCTTGCCAATTATGGAATGCTTCTTTCTAGATAATGGTCTAGCTTAGTAGGAGGTAGTATTCAATTAGATCCTTCTTATGCTTCTATTCCAGTGAATGACAAGGATGTAAGGATTGACAGGGAAACTAGAAGTCCATACTTTATTGAGGATGTGGATCCAAGATTGGTTACACATTTCTATCATTTTGATATGGATAAATTTCAGGGAAGTATTTCAAAAAATGCAATGCATAATACTGAACCTATTGAATTACATGCTGAAGTAAATAAAAATACAATTTGGAAAATGTATTTTGATGGTGCTTGCTGCAAGGATGGTAATGGAGATGGTGTCATTTTCTTTGCCCCTAATAAGAAAACATTTAAATATTCCTTCTTACTATATTTTGAATGTACTAACAATGTTGCAGAGTATGAAGCTCTACTTCTTGGTTTAACGATAGCTAGTAAGCTTGGAATAAAATGTTTAAGTATTTTTGGTGATTCTGAATTGATTATTTCTCAAGTTAAAAGTAAATTTGTTCCTAAGAAACCTCATCTTAAAAGATATAGGAATGAAGTATGGTATTCTATGGAATGTTTTGATGTTTTTTCAATTGATTGGATAGATAGGTCAGAAAATATCCTTGCATATTTTATGGCTAATTCGGCATTGAAGCATAATGACATCCCTTGTGAAGACATAGTTCAAGTTGAAGTTAAAACTAGGCCTACTATACCTGATAACATCAACAATTAGAAAATATTTGAAGATGACAGAGATATAATCAAATTTTTATCATGTGAACAAGAGTATGAAGGTCAATTGATAGATTTGAATCCTCATGTTGAAGTAGAGAATGGGAAAGAAGTTTTGTTTGGAAAGGAAGTCATTCAGCTTAAAACCAATAAGGTTCCTAAAGGTCTTGTAGAAATGGAGAGGATGTTTGACAATAAAGATTCAAAAATGGACAAGAAAAGCACTAATGTTACAATGGATGAAGTAGAGAGGATAAACTTGGGAAATGAAGAGATTCCAAAGGAAGTATTTGTGGGAAAAATCTTAACCCCCAAAATCAGAACATATATCATCAGATTATTGAGAAAATATAGGCATTTGTTTGCTTGGTCTTATGATGACCTTAAAGATTACCGAGAAGACCTTTTTCAAGATGAGATACCTTTCAAGTCTAATGCCAAACCATTCATACAAAGGCAAAGACCTATAAACCCTACTCTAGCTCCTAAGATGAAAGATGAGTTGATCAAGATGAGGGATGCTGGTATAATAAAGCCAATTAGACACTCAACATGGGTTTCAAATTTGGTCCCTGTCAAGAAGAAGAATGGTGATATCAGACTTTGTGTAGATTTTAGGAATCTAAACATATCATCATTAAAGGACAATTATCCACTACCTAACATAGAAGCATTATTACAAAAGGTTACAGGGAATGAATTATTATCAATGATGGATGGATTCTCAAGGTATAACCAGGTGAAGGTAAAAGAAGAGGAACAATACAAAACAACATTTACTACACCTTAGGGTACTTATGTATATGCTAGAATGCATTTTGAAATCACTAATCCAGGAGCTACCTTCCAAAGAGCAATGGATGTTTTTGTAGACACCTAAAATTGACCAGGTGTCTCTTAAACATCAAAATTGGCAAATCTCAGCCAATTGCCCTAAATCTCATCAAAATGGATCAAAATCAATCAAATGGACATTTATCAAGCAAATTGGACAAAATCAATTAAAATTAAAGGATTAAATAATAATCAAATCAAATAATCAAATTTAAGCCTAAAA
Source organism: Thuja plicata (assembly GCA_018584345.1). NCBI lineage: Eukaryota > Viridiplantae > Streptophyta > Pinopsida > Cupressales > Cupressaceae > Thuja > Thuja plicata. The sequence goes on along the minus strand of MU225256.1, from coordinate 15,480,765 downwards.
GGGATCAATCAAATTATATAATCAATTTTAATCAATTAATTGTATAGTTTTTAAATCAAAAATCAAATCCAACCCATTCACCCTTACATGACTAAATTAATTAAATGATTGAATTAAATAATTCTTAATTTCTTTCAACTCAAATTGATCAACCAATGAGAGTTGAGGATCTTGTCTTCTTGTCCCGCCCTTTGAGGACAATTGTTTAAATGGTCCCTTCATTTGAAACCATTTGAGGGATCAAACTCAACCAAGCATTAGCCCATGGTTAATTCACTCTACCCCCTACCCTTGGGAAATTGCTATAAATACAAGCCATTTTCTATGCATTTGATATCCTAGAAATTCAAGAGCAAAGCATCCTTATTATAGGCAATTTAAGAGCATTTGGTAGGAATTGAGCATTTGCATAGCATTTTGATAATTTGTAGAAGCAAATTGTTGATTTTAGGAGCATATTATGAGCACTTGAATTAGAATCACACATCATTTGAGAGAATTGAGCTAGATTTGAGCATGTTTATTATCAATTTATCATTCTAGGATTGTCCTTGAGAGAGATTAAGGTTGAGAGCTCTCTTAAAAAAGCTTAGATAGGGAACCATGAGATTTCATGGATTTAATTACAATTCTTAGATTAAATTGATTTTTCTTTCCATAGAATTGTTGTTATTGATCCTAATTTCATGAAGGTGTAATCTCACACACACAAATGGCACCCAATGTGGGGCTTTAGGCCTCATTTCTCACGTTTTTATCTTAAATTTTGTGTGTTTTGCATCATTTTCTTGTTATTTTGTAGAAAACAGGAGAAGAGCCGCCTACAAAGCATTCAGAGCCGCCTATGAGCAATAAAGCATCGCGCGCAAAAATTTTCTATTCTATCTTTTATTCTTAAGTCGTGTGTGAATCAAAGTGTGTCACCTGGATCTGTAAAGCGCCGCCTATCAGCAATTAAAGACCACCTATGAACTTCCAAGAGCCGCTTGCTATCAACATTTGACCGCACTTTGCACTTTCTATGCCACCTGTGGTTTTTCTTTGGCCACCTATGGAGTTTCCAGAGCCGCTTCCTAACATTTAAAAGCCGCTTTCAAAGTTTTAATTTACGCGTGTTAACAGTTAAAAGTCACGTATTAGTTGTTAAATGTTGCGTAGATCTTCTTTCTTTAAATCAAGTTTTTAATGATTTGCTCACTATTTTAATCCTCTGTGTTTTTCATTGTTGCAAATGAAAAGTCATCCGAAAGTGCAGAAGCCAGAGAAAAGAGTTATAAGACCTAGCAAAGAGGTAAGAGCTCAAAACAAACTTTCCAAAGAGATTCATGCTTCAAACATTTTAGAAAGTTTAAAAGAGGAAGAAAACTTATATGATCATTACATTAAAGTTTTCTTTACATATAAAAGAAAATTCCCCACTCTTTGAGTGATTTTCATGTCTAGTTCTTTAAGCTTGATTTGGAAAAATTTGATTAAAAGAGCTTAGGAGTGAATTATCAATTTAATTTCTAAGTTTTTCTTCACTTTTTTTCAATTGTGTTGATTAACTTGTTGGAGGAGCCGGAGTGGGAACGATCGCCACTAGGTGAGTTACAAAAAAAGAAAATATATCAAAAATGCGCCTAGCCTTTGCTAGCTTTGAAAACAAGGTATTTCTCTAATCAAGCTTGCATTTGCTTAAATTGTGGCTTTTCATTTCAATCTAGTTTAATTAGAAAACTCTTATTTTTTCCAAATTGAACAAGCATTAGGCATATGCTCTTCACTTTTTGAAGTGAATCAAAAAGACAAACGTGCAAATTCAATTTGGTAGAAAAAGAGGGATAAGGAATTAACCAAACACTTCAGTTTTAAGAACCCCCTTGTCAAGGGGTTGAAAAATAATAAACTTGCTTGAGGTGTTTTGAATAAGGAACAACAATAGGGATATGCTCTTCACTCTTTGAGTGAATCAAATTCCCAAACTTGTTGTACCAATTTTGATTTTTTGTTTCTATGCATGCTAGATTAATTTAAAGCTTAAGAGGGCCTGCCTCCCGAGAATTCCTTTACAAAGGCAGTGAGAGGGAATGACCCAAAGTGGGAGAAAATCATTTTTTCCGTGATATCATCCGACCCACTATAAAAAAAATGCACTTTACCTTAATCGAAAAGTGACTAAACCTTGTGCAAGTCATCCTCACTTCCTCGAGTAGTCCTTCGGGATCGCGCAAAATTGCACTTCCGTGCGTGTGGGAAGCCCGCAAGGGGGTAAAGGAACTTGGAAAGATTTAGAACGGAGGTGATTTTAAAACCTTGTTAAAATAGAAAACCTACCTTTTTAGAGCCATTGTTAAAAACCAAAATTGTTTGACTCTAGGTAGATTGTTTGGAAGAAATTCTTGTGTATACCCGTAAAAATATCTGAGAACATACATTTTTAGTGTTGTTTTAGGGATATGGTACAATTTTTATGTGTGTGTTGAGCTTGTACTCTATTTTCATTTAAGATTCTTTTTTAACAAGACTGATCAAAACTTTTAAATTTTTAAATCCAAAAAATAACAAAAAAATTGATAATTTCAACTTTGATCAGCAAAGAGTCACGTACCAAGCATTCAGGGCCGCTTACAAAAAATCTTGGTCCGCCTGCAAATTTAAAACATCGCTTGTAAAAATTCAACAGCCACGTAAGCCACTGGAAAGTGTCACGTGTCAACAGTTTAAACCGCCAATCAACAGGCTAACGCTGCCTGCTAACTACAGAGTGCCGCGTAAAGGAATTCTAGTGACCACATATCAACAGTTAAAGGCCGCCTACACACAGGCAAGAGCCACCTAGAAACAAAGAAGGGAAAATAGTGGATATATACTGAGGGTTTGAAAACAAGAAAATTATATTTTTGGATACCCTTTTGAATGTTTTACCTCTGTGTGTACTCAACTAGATCAGAATCTGCCATTATTGGACATTTTACAAATCATCCATGGATTGATCACTTAAGTGAGATAAAAGCCTGGGATCTTCATTTGATTTATGTTAATGTTGGCTTTTACATTAAGGCTACCCTACAACTAGACAGATCTTATCTAAGGCAAGAGTGTCCTTTTTCGGATGATCATTTTAGTTATTTAAGACCTTTACAAGAACCCATCAAGGAAACAGAACCAACAATGTCCTTTCCATTTGGCAACATGGATCCCGACCAAATCAATCATGTTAATAAGGACACTAGAAATAATGGAGGGGGAAATACTGACTCTAATAACCAAGGATCCAATAATAATACCAATAGAGGAGCAAACAAGGACCCTAATAACCAAGGGTTAAAAAAAAATAATCTTGGAGGAGCTAACACTGACCCTAACAACCAAGGGTTGAACAATAATAACAATGGGGGAAACATTGACCCTAATGATGAAGAAGCCACTGATGAGAAGGTCAATGAAGCTATGCAAAGTCCTTTCTTCATGAAGCTTATGGAAAAAGTGTTGGAAAAAGACAAGGAAAAGTACTTTTTAGACCTAGCACAAATGGGTCTCAAACTTCCACATGACTATGATGTCAACAAACTTTAAAAAAAATAAGTTGAGGCTAACCCCATTGACATCATGAACAAGTAATTCCAACTTTTCCAAATGCAATTGGACATGATGAAACAAAGTGGGGTTCCTAAACCCTTTTCTATTGAGGCTTTGTGTCCTTTTCCCTTTGATAAATCACTAATCATGGTTCCATTTCCAACAAA
>MU225256.1:15446123-15463198 GCA_018584345.1 Thuja plicata | reverse complement strand
ACAAAGCTTAGATAGGGAACCATGAGATGTCATGGATTTAATTACAATTCTTAGATTAAATTGATTTTTCTTTCCATAGAATTGTTGTTATTGATCCTAATTTCATGAAGGTGTAATCTCACACACACGGTTTCCTTTGAGGATTTCATTGATATAATTATGGTGGTATATCAGGATGACCTAACTACTTACTCCAAAAGGGTAGAAGATCATTGTGGATATTTGGAGTAGATTTTTCAAAGAACCCTTGAGTATGGGATATCTTTGAACCCAAATAAATGTCATTTTGAAGTCACTGAAGGAAAATTATTACGACATATAGTATCCAAGGATGGGGTGAGAATAGACAATGAGAGGATTTCAGAAATTGATAAGATTGAGGTTCCTAAGAGTATTAAAAAGATCCAATCCTTCTTTGGATAAATAAACTTTGCAAGGAGATTTGTCCCAAACGTTTCAGAAGTAATTTGGCCTATTGCTATGATGTTAAAGAAAGGTGCAGACATGAAGTGGACAAATGAAGCTTTGGAAGCATTTGTAAATATTAAAAAGGCAATTAAGGAAGCTCATGTCCTCAAGTCCCCAGATTATGCTAAGCCATTTCAATTATTTTCATTTGCATCATATCAAACCATTGCTACTGTCTTACTACAAAAGAATAATGAAGGATATGAACAACCAATAGCATTCTTCAGTAAAACCCTTCAAACCTTTGAATTGAATTATTATATCAATGAGAAACATGCTTATGCACTTGTGAAAGGAGTAAAATCCTTCAGGCCTTATTTGGTAGGATCAAAAGTGATAACCTATGTTCCTAATGTAGAAATAAAGCATATATTCAGACAATCAGAAGTCACTGGGAGAATATGTAGATGGGTCAAATTCAGGAATTTGATATAGAGATTGAAATCACTAAGATTATCAGAGGACAAGGATTAGCAAGGTTAATGGCAGAATCAAATATGGATGCATTACAAGTGAATCAGATTGATCTAGGTGAAACCCATACAAGTATTGAAAGATGCCCTTGGTACACTAGCATAGTATATTTCTTAAAACACATGAAATGGCTTGAAAACCTTACTGATAGTCAAAAGAGGACAGTGAAATTGCAAGAATCTAAACATATTTTGATGCAAGGAGACTTATATTGGAAAAATAGGGATGGTATACTTCTCTTGTGTCTAGATACATACCAAGCCAAAAGGGTGCTTAAGGATCTCCATGATGGAGCATGTGGTGCACACTTTTCAGCAAAAACCACTACACATAAGATATTGAATGCAAGATATTATTGGCCTTGCATATTTAAAGATTGCCATGAATATGTTCAGAGAAGTGAGGCATGTCAAATATTTTCAGGGAAACTCAAATATAATGGTGCATTACCTCTAAATCCTATGTCTACTAAAGAACCATTCCAAATATGGGGAATAGACTTCATAGGAGAAATTGTTGATAAATCTAGTGGTGGACATAAATGGATTTTGGTAGCCACTGATTACTTCACTAAGTCGGTGGACATATATGCTTTCGGTAACTGATAGTTTTGGGGTGGAAATCAAGTTCTTTTCCAATATAACATGTTTCTACATCATAACCAAATGCTATAGTAACGTATCTTGGAGCTCGGTTACTTGTTCACTGAGTTTCTAGAATTTTGGTGTAATGCATGTTGCTCAGTTGATAAACTTGTAGAAATATCTTTTAGATCATTATCTAATGTCTTCATCTTTTCACTAAGCTTGGTAGTGAAGTGATCTAAAGTGCATAACTATTGTAGAATTTTAATGGCTTCAGATATAAGAGTTTCTAAACCATATACAAATTTTGACAGACTTACCTTGTTTACTGCCACTGCCTGGCTGATCTTTTCAGTAACTTTATACTGAATTTTTTTTCTACTCTCTCTTCCAATTTTTGCTCGGCATCAATATCTGCACTATTGATTGCCTCGGTTAGCAGTGCAAGTTGATCAAGAATGGGGGTTGATTAATCTATGTTCACATCTAGAACAACTTGCATTAGAATCTCCTTAGTGGTCTCTATCACCTGTGTACTTTTGCATTCTTGCCTCAGCTTATCCTGTGCTACTTTTTGGGTACATGCATAACTCGTCGAAGCATCAGGGTCAAGTGCCTATGGATCATAATCAGGAATGTCAATGATTTCATCAAGTGTCACGGGACCCTTGCTTCCTTTCTTCTTTTTATTCTTCTTCTCTTTTATTCTTGATGAAGGAGATAATGTTAATGCTAGTTGAGCCTTTTTCTCAATTTCTTTCTTTTTTGGCTCGCTCGATGTGATGACTTGGGAAGGTGCTTTGGTAGCTAACCTGGTGTCAGTAGTAGAAGTATTTACCATCATTTTTTTTTGTTACCTTCACCTTTGTTGATTGCATCAGTGGTGTCTTTAGGTGCATCACCTTGTGTTTTCCCACCATTATGCTTGGTCTCTTTACCTTGTGTATCACCCTTGTCTGCAGTTGTGTCTGTAACCTACTCGGGTGTTTACTTTTGTGATTCATTCTCTATATCAATAGCTTATACCAAGATAGTCAGATTTCCTGGTACCATTTATCGAGCGACCTCTATTGTATCATTTTCATCTGTGGTCTCGGTAGCTCTGACTATCTCATCTTCTTTGGCCTTATCATCATGATCAGTTTCAGTTATATCACTAATTGTGATCTCAGGATGTCCTAGATTTGTCAATAGTGTTGGAATACCATCTAGTACATTGTCAACTATTGCATCATCAATTGTCATTGGTTCTGTACTCGGTCAATGTCCCTTGGTGTCGACTGTAGATGCAAATTCCTTTTCTTCCTTGGTATCCTTGGGTGGATTCAGTAGTTTGTTCCATATTTGGGTGCTCTCTTCATCCAATTCTTTCAAATTTCCTTGTAGGATATTCAATGTTCATGCTTTCTTAGGAAATTTCTTGACATATTACTGCATAATATCATCTATTTGCTCTATTGTGTAATCAACCTTTATTAGAGTGAGAGTTTCCTCTCTCATCTATTTCTCGGTATTGAGTGCATATGTCCATTAGGCTGATATCTTATCATATAATTTAGATGGAATGTAAGTAGAAAATTCAACAGGGAATTGTTTGAATTTAATCATCATACCTATGAGCTTCTTCAAGTTTATCTTTATGCTCGGTAGTCAAATCTTCATATGCATGATGACATATTTTTCCATTTGTATGCAAAGGAAAATGGTTTTGAGCCATTGGTAACACCAACACCGAAAGACAAGTTTAGTGCAACCTGACAAACAACTTCACAAGGGAACCCGACAATAAAGTTTACAATGTAAACTGACGATATAGTTTACAAGAGCCGGAACCTGACAGATTAAACTGATAGAGTAACCTGACAGAGGAACCCGAAAATCAATTCACAGAGGAACCTGACAGACAGTTCATAGAGGAATCTAACAGGCAGACTACAGAGCAACTCGAGCACCAGTCTACCGAGAGATAGTTATAATCCTGATAAATGTGGATCTGACTTCCACATCAGATAAAACACTTGTGTTTTATATTTATCTTTTTTATTTGCTTTAAATCCATTTCTTGAGGGACAAGCAATGTAATTTTAATTGTTTTAATCAGTCTAACTAATTGAAAACATGCAAACTAGGAGATCAAGGTCAATTTGAAAAACTTTGATCATAGAGTTAACATTGTAAAGAATGAAACTAAAAAAGGTCAATCTAATGTATAAATAGATGTGCAATCAATCAGAACAAAAAGATGTAATGATGATTGTAGCCAAGGAGCACATCTATGGATCAAACTAAGATTTTTATGCAGAAGAATAGAAAAAGCTTAAAATGGTTATCAAGAACCAGATTCAAGGCTACCGAGCGGAATAGAGGTATTAATCAGTCACTATAGGTGACACGTCATATTGTAATCTTTAATGGATCTGTAATCAGCAATTCTAGATTGCATATACTCAGGTCAATGAATATTTTTTACTACATTCTAACAAGTGTAGCAAATAGAAGAAATCCTTTTAGAAGGTGGATTTAACAATCCTTTTGTAAACCTCTTAACCAAGTGCACACTAAACAAAGTTGAAAAATATCTTAACAAGTAGACCTTAACAAGTCTCTACATGTTACTCCTAACAGGGTAAGATCATCATAAGTGATCAAACTTGTAAGCCTTAACCAGCCCCTTCCATTCTACAGATAGTGAAGTTTTGTGGGTTTCATCCCCACCGCAGTTTTTACCTTCTAACAGGGGTTTTCTGCGTTACCAAATCTTGTGTCATGTGTCAATACATTTCATGAATGTTTACATGTAATTAAGTTTATGAATTGATATTACATGCATAAAGATAGAATAACATATATGGTTGGTAATACAAGCAATTGATTACTAAAGGATAAATGTTAGTTGACTAAAAGATTTAAAAGGTACTGATTCACCCCTCCCCTCTCAGTACACACCATTCCATTATTTCCAATAATGCATGTACCTTAGGATGTCCTAACTGTCTAGTTGTTCTGATTGCCTCTATAATTTCATCAATGGTTTGTGGTGCTTTGTTCTTCATAACCTTAAATTGATCAGGATTTTTGTCAAAATAATCCTTGTCATCCTTATTCCTCACATATTTCTCTCTGTCTTGGTTTTGTGGTTTTTGGTTTCCTTGATTGATAGGTGAATTTCGGTGATGGCATGGTAATCTTAGAAACTTCTTTCTTTAAAGGTGGTGAATCTACTATCGCTGATTGTGATCTTGTCCTTGGTAGAGACTCAGTCTTTATGGTTTTACCCTTTTTGGCCTTTGGTGCCTCTAATTTTTCTTCATCAGACTCAGTGGCATTAGCATCTTGTTTGAGTTCGTCATCTTTACTGATTGAGGTATGCTCCTCGGTATCATCAACTGACTTATCTAATTCTTCATCAGTGATAGAAAATTTTCTTTTTAAAATCTTTACAATTTTGGTCTTCTTCCTACCTGTCTTTTCAACTTGTAGACCAATAGATATTCAGGTATTGGCTTCTTCATATGTGCCAAATCTCATGTCAGATTTGTCAACTGGTTTGTTTAATAACTTCTCTATAGCTTCTGAAGCTATGTCAATGTCTAATTCATATTCCATAGGAGGTAGCCATGTTGTCCTTGGTTGTACTTCTTTGATGAGAGTAGTATCAGTGTCAACTACAAAACAGATTTCATATTTGTATTTTTCTATCAACTGCATTGGTATCCTTGATCTCTTTTCCAGTCTAGCTTTGAACTTAACAAAATACTCATTCATAATAGGTTCAAAATTTGTCCCTAGACTTGTGATAAAGTCACTGATTTGCAGTGAAATTGGTTGGTTTGTCTTCCATTTCACATTACCAACAGAGGGAAAAAAAATTTACAGATAGAAGAATGTACATAACAAGATAGAACCAAACTTACATGTGTTAGATCTGGCTGATCTAATTCTTCTCATGTTCTCTTCAAGTTGTCTCTATAACAGCTTGGCTAGGTCAAGTTGTAAACCTTTCTTTACAATCTTGTAGGCAATGTCAATATCTCCACAGGAAACGTTGTTCGGTCTACTTGGCTGGAAGATTTTGTATACAATAACATAAGCACTGAACCTTAGTTCAAGATCACCAATGGAGTTGATTAGTATACCTCTACGATCCCACTCAGCTCTTGTAAGATTTTCAATCTCAGTTCTGGGCAGGTGCCTTAGGGCTTTAGATTTATTCATTGTAGGATACCCAATTACTACATGAATAACATCATTGCTGATCTTTTTCGGCTCATCCAGCTAAAGCTTTCCATCATGAACTCAGCTCAAAACAATGCATATCCATTCAATTCTAAATACCTTTGGCAAATTTAGGGCATGGTTAACCCTTTGACCTCCAGATGTTTATGATTGTCCTTGAGTTTACCATCTGTGCATAGTAACTGGTAAGTCAATATAAGCTCAAATCCCCTATTTCACTAATCTTGCACTGAATGTATGCTCTCACATCTTGAACTAACAGAACCCTAAGTGGCATAGCAAAGAATGCACCTTTGTCATCGGGTTGGGTTGCAACCTAAGGATGTATCTTGTAGTTTGGCTCTGTGCAAGTGGAATTATTAAAAAGAATTACCTTCTTCTCTTTGTCCATCTTTTCCTTCATAGTTTGAGATGAGGATGCCATTGATTTTGATTTAGGGCTTCCATGAAAGTGCTTGAAACAACTCGGTAAGTGAAAATATGTACTGTCTAACCTCTTATTTGCTCGAAATATACTCAAAATCTCTACAAAATGCTTCAAAATGCTCTACTAAGTATTCACTTTCAATTTATCTGCTCTTCTCTCTGATCAGTGTATGAACAAATAAGTTCACAACCCGTAAATCTATACCAAATAACTTTAGTCAGTGCAATAAATTCTCTTCACCAACCACTCGATAGACAAACATATACTTAGTTAATACTAATGATACTTCAGCTTGGTGAGTATACCAAATGCTTAATTGCCTTAACAAATTGGTAGTCGGTTGTCTCACACATATTCACTGACTGGCATTACTAACTTAGTACAGATTAACAACCTCAACTAGATCAAAGTAATCAAAATATAATACCATAGTGCATATTAATTCATGTTAATTTGGCATTTGTACAATGAATATAGGAATTGATGTAAGATATAGCTTTGTAAAACATAGTTCCATACCTGCTTGTATTGCTCAGGTGGAGATGGAGGAGCCACCTAATCCATCAGATGAGGTATCACCGACTGTTGTGCTTGGTCCTATATTATCATTTGATGCTTTCCTCCACATTTTATTTTTGATCCTCGTGATTTATTCAATTATGTTCCCATTTCCATAAGTGATTATTTTGTTTGCACAATCTCTTCTTAAGTGATCGACTTTGTGACAGTGTGAGCATGCCATTGGACAGAGTTTGACCTTTTCCTAGACTTAGTTCTCCATTATCTCATACATTTTTCTACTATATGTCCATATTTACCACATGTTGTGCAACTAGCCCAAGTGATATAATCCCATGCATAAGCATTACCTTGTCTTCTTGGTTGATTTACCTTTTATTCTTGTCCTTTAGGCTTCCAGATTCACTTTGTATTATTCCTGCATACTTGTAATGTGTGACCATGCATGTTGCAAGTTTGACAATATTTATCCATGTATGATTTCTTCTATTGTTTGTTCAACTTGGATCTGCATTCATGTGCTTGATGTCCATGCTTATTACAGTTATAGCAATTTCCATTAAATTTAGGAGGCTTTCTAGGGATACATTTTGCTTTGCTCGTGCAAACATTTGATGCATGGCCTATTTTTCCACAGTGATGGAAAGAGGGCTTCTTTGGCTTCGAAATTGAGTATACATTCCTTTTTTTAGCTTGATTTGATGATTCTCCTTGCTCGGTGTACCCTAATATGGTATTGTTGTTCAGTCTTCTTTGATAGTTTAGAAATTCATCCATTCTCTTAGTACTTTCTTCATATCTCTTAATCACTTCATTATGTTGTAAAATCTTTAATTCATTTCTCAGTTTTTCATTCCCTTCTTTCAATACACCAATGTCTTCTAGTCTTCTAGAAAGCTCAGTATTAACTCGGTTTGCCTCATGATTCATAGCAACCACTTGATTGGTGATCTCAAAATAATGTTTAGTAAGTCTCAATATCTCAGATTCTTTTTCTTGTAAATTTTCTATCATCTGTCTTCTATCATCAACAACCATGTTTCTATCTTGTTCAGCCTCTTTGCATTGTTCAATACTTCAACCATTCTAACCATTTGTGTATCTTGACCGATCTGTAGTTCTTTCACTTGTTCAATAAGTTGTTGATTTCTCTCAGATAGCTTTGATATGATTCCTTCAGATGCATCAGATATGCTACCAGATTTAGATCCAGATGTGTCAAATGGGTCATGAATCTCTTATTCCTGATAATCAGTCTCATGACAGTGAAGTGCCATGTCCTTTCTCTTAATAAACATCTCCCTTAGTTTCTCTTTGGCTTCTTTGTATTTTTCGACATAGATCTACAGCTATAACTTCTAATTTTCAATAATTTTATCAAGTGTATACCTTTCCATTGTAAGATCTTTTCTCTTCAGCGATTAAACTTTCTAAACAAGAGAACTAGCTCTGATACCAATTTTTGGGATAATGGAGAGGTGTGTACTACGAGGGGAGGGGTGAATCAGTACCCTTAAAAACTTTTAAACAAATCTTTGTAACCAAATGTTCTGTAATAACTGACTGAGTAGATTGCATACACCAAACATGTAATGTCACTACTGAAACATAAATGCATATAATGTAAACAATAAACATACATCAAATTTAAGTACAAGTGACATTAGTATTTGGTATCTTAGAAAACCCCTGTTAGAAGGAAAAAAACTGCAGTGGAGATGAGACTCACAAAACTTCACTACTGTAGTAAATAAAGTTGCATGTTAAAGCTTACAATATTGATCGCTTCTGGTGATCTTACCCTGTTAGGACTAACAATAAGATCAATTAGATATACCTCATGAGAGGATTTAACAACACAATGTATGTGTGCACTCGGTTAAGAGATTTTTTCAAAGACGGTTAAGTCTACTTTGTTAGGAGATTTCAGTATTGTTACAATTGTTAGAGAGTAACAAAGTTGTGTGATCTGAATGAATTACAATCTCTATATTTTAGATACAGACTCTAAGTGAAATAAAATCTATCACCTTAATGTGAATGATAATACCTTCTGCTCTATTCTGTTCGGTAGCCTTGCCTCTGTTCTGAAACTGAATTCTACAATGTAATCCTTGTCCTAAAACCCTTGTCTGAAGTCTGATGTCCATAGTATGGAGGTTACTTGATCGTTACTTGATCAACATACAATACAAATGACATCGTAGTATTACATATATAAAACTCCTTGACCTAATTAGGGTTTTACAATAACTTACAAAACCTAAGATCAACAGTGTACAAAGTTTACCTTGATCATCTAAACATAGGAGATATAAACAATTAATGCTATGAATCCATAATTAATGTTCTCCTCGATCATTTTAAATTGTTATCTAGGTCGGAAAAAAATTGTTACCAAGATTGATGTGCCATAAGAAAATTTTATGTGGCCTCTGGTCCACTCGGTAAATGTTGTCTCTTGGTGCTCGGTGCCCAATTCTCGGTGTTCTTTGTGTGTCTCATTTATACTGTGTAACTCGCTGTAGACCATTTCTCGGTAAAGTTTGTCTACTCGGTAATTATTACACTCGGTTAACTCTGCGCATGATCAGTGCTCTCAATTAACTCTGAACTTTGGTGATTATACCGACTGATCTGACTATCACTATATTACCAATTGTCCATTTGAGTGCTTGGATACTAATGACAACCTTCAAAGCTCATTTGGAGTAACATTACACATCTATGCTATCTACATGCGAGCAATCACGTTTAAGGTGCATTCAAGAGCTGTTTTCATGATTTGAAGCAAGAAAGCAAGGATTTGGCTCAAAAATTTGAAGTCTATCTTCCATCCATCCATTCCAAGGAATTCTTCTATTGATTTTGGTGAATTTCTCTCCCATGGTGGATTAGTGGAGGAATTCCCAATTTAGAAAGAGGATCCATATCCATTCTTCACTCCTCTCCTTCTCCATTCAAGCATATCAAGTATACATACATCCATGATCTATGATTTGGAAAGTGTAGATCTATTGTATTAGTGAAGATATCCTACCTTCTATCAACATTCAATCAAGAAAGTATACATCTTTGTGGATATAGATGATCCAGATCCATCCATAAGGGTTTGACAAGAAAAGGTGAATACTTACATTTGTCTTGTTTTACATGCTTTACTTATTTCATTTCAAGGTTAATTACTATACAGGGGCTTGACCAAGGCAATCCCTTTTCCCCCAACAATTTCCTCTTTTCTTGTGTGCAGGTGCAGATTCTTGGAGTTTCAGACTTGGAATTGCAAATCTAGAAGTGCAGTATAAGTCACAATCCCAAGACCTTCAGATCCCTCCAAGGTATATGTAAAACCACCTTCGACCCATATTAGTACAGGTTGAACCAAGTACGACATGTTCCTACAATACTCATATTTTCAGAAAAGAGAGCTTCGGCTTGCAAGTTTCCAAATCTCGATTTGTTTCCACTTTCAGTATAGTCTGACAAGGTTTTACAGATCTAAAGTTACTGTTACATATTTTCACTATGCAATTCTAAAAGGTAGGGTTGTTATCAGCCCTTATATTTCTGGTGAAAAAAAGTTCTTTTGGAGCAATAAGTTGTCAAATTTCTTATGCTCTAAATTGTTGTTGCGTTCTGGTTTATTGAAGAAAATTCAGAAAAAGTTTCATTTTTTATTGTCATAACTATTAAAGAGAACAGATTTCTTGCAAAATTTAGAGATTTTTTGAATTCATATAAGGAAAATGCTTTTCTCATTTTAAATAACAGGAAAATAGCATTTAAACAGTCCACACAAGCAGTGGTTACTTTCAAAACCATTAACTAGAAAGTGTATTTCACAAGATAAACAAAAATTCTTTTTGATCAAAAGATATTCAAAGATGAAGTGTATTTTTATACAGTGACCACACAACCCATGGTCTAGGATTAATGCAAACATGCATGTTGAATCAGAAATGCCAAAAAGAAAGGACTGAAATTCATTTTTGTAAATGAAAGGAGGTCAAGATAAGAGTAAAGGTTAGGCCCCCCCATTTACTAATATGGTTATTGTAGTTCTGAAAGTTTGTTGTGTGCTGGAGGTTGCTTTTGTTTTGAGGCCATGAGTCAATGTCTAAAAGTTTCCTACATCAGAGAAAGAGGGAGAAAGAATTCAGTTCGTATGAACTGAGAAATAAAGGAGCTAATGTTCTATCCTATTATGTTGATCTCTATTCACTAACAAAAAATATAAAATAGCAATGCAAAGACATATTCAGAATGGCACATTGAAGGATAAATGGTATTTTTATTAATGTTGTTTGCTTCATGTATAGATACAGGTATGAAGACCAAGTAGGTTATTGAAGGGACACACATACATTACAAGTGTGAAACTTTCTAACTAAAGTTATGGAGAGACGAAGACATGAAGACAAAGTAGGTTGTTGAAAGAACATGCATTTATTACACGCATGAAAAATTTTGACTGAAGTCATGGAGAGGTGAAGACCGGAGGACTAGAGGAGGCTATTGAGGGGGCATGCATGAGTTTCAGGTAGGGGACCTTCTGACTGAATCATGGAGCCACTTGGAGACTAGGTTATGGTAAGGGAAATGTTTTCTAAAGTATGAAACCTTCTAACTAACATCATGTTGCAGAACTTTAAAGGTTCACCACTGTACTCTGTTATGGATTCAAGAATCAGAACAATGCATTAAGGAAACATTACTTCAATCAGCCATGGGATAGTAATAAAGGTTCTCCTAATGCCAAATAAGGATAGCATAGAATATGAAAGAGGCTAAATGAGGTTCAAACAAATTCAAGAGTACAATGAATTCCACACAATAGCCCCATTATTTTCACGGAGAACATATTCAATGCAGGAAAAGAAAGCTAAAGGAGATGAAGACATTGTTCAGATACATGTTGATTTCATTTCTTTTCAAAGGTGGAGTATGTTGTAACATCAAAGGAACTTACTATATTATCCATATATGACAATTTGCAACTGATTACAGTAAATGTATTTATCCTATTCTTTTACAAAAAGATGTTTTACAAAGCATTAACTATCAAAAAGAAATCAGATTTGTATTAAAAAATGCAAGTTATGTCAAAATGAACCATGAAGCAAGATGTCGTTATGAGATGCACAAAAATGATATCTATGTAAAGACAAGAATATAAAATATCAAATGAAACAATCTTAGCTGATATTAAGCATGTGAGGTAGCAAAGCAAGATATCATTTAGGAGATGTATCAGGCTACAACAATGGAGGAGAAGTGCACAAAGTATAAGTGCAAACAGCAAGGATATTCAGACTGTCAAGCTTCAGTTTTCATTACAAGTGAGGTGAATAACATCTTCTGTGTCATACATGCATTAAAGAAAAGCATTATGCTAATGAGGAAGCATCATTTGAGCAGTCCTAACTAAAAGGTAGCATTCATTTTGATATCAGAATCTGGGTACATATCATAATTGTATCATGCTATGGAAAGCAGCTATGTACAACAAGAAGGGATGCCAATAAATTCATTCAAGTTGCCAAGAAATGGATGTGTAATGTTGTCACATGGTGTTATTAAGGAAGAAAAATTTACAAAAACCAGAAATTAGAGAGGTTTAATTACAACAATGTTCACAGGTTTATCTATCAATGCATGTGTGTAGGGACAAGAAAGATACATAACATTCAGCATGGTGGTTATATCAACCTTCAGAACTCAATGAGATATGTGAGCCAGTATAGTACAAATGTCACTATCTATTTCAATATTAGTGTATAACAGCACTGGTATCTCACGCCATTCATGAGGTTTAAATATATTTGTTGTTGATAGAATAGAAAAGAGCTAAAGACACTAGCATGAGTTTCAAATGGATATCTCAGTCAGCAAGAATACATAAGGGGTTACCACCCATGAAGTTTGTAAAGACATGGCAGCATCATTTATTCAAAGCTTTATTTCCATATACCAGATCTCAGGAGATGGAGATTTTTGTTATTAGCAACTTCAAACCCTCATAGTGGCCAAAGACAGAACTCACATAAAAAATACAATGTTATTCACCAAAAGGTGGAATCTGGTGTTGATGGCACTTTTATGAAATTCCAAGACAACGGTATCTAAGAGGACAATAATGAGAAGTATTCTTACAAGAATTATAAGCTTTTGTTTTGGGAAGAAGGATAGTACAAATTTTGTAGTCATAGTAGCAATCATATGAGCAATAGTTCATAGAAAAGCAAACAAAAGGAATGTTCTTTTAGCCTTGCCGAAGGATGGTGGTTTGCAATATGATGGCAGAGAAAAGATACATAGAAAGGAAAAAAATTTGTGTTGTTAAGGAAAAATAGCTTTCACTGTTAGAAAAGTCATGATAAAGATTCAAACAAGCTTCGAACCCTAGGCATGTTTCAAAACAGAATTCTCAGCTTGTGCTTCAAAGCAAAGTCAAATTCAAGAGATTCCAAACCCTTTTCTAGAAAATTACAATTATAACCTTGATTTTTATATAAAGGAACTTGTTCTTTATTTTCACAAAGTAACGAATGGCAATGGAGTTTTCAAATTTCTAGAGAGGAAAAGGTAAACATCAGTTTTAAAGATGCCCACTTTTCTACATAAGATTGCCAATAAATTGAGTGAAATGAGGAAAACCCATAACCCAAAACGAAATGTAAGATACCCAGTTTTTTTTAAAAATAAAAGTACATTTACAGCTTGAAGAGAGAAAAGGAAAAAATAGAATATTTCAAAGGGCAGCATAAGTGTAAATATAAATCATGCTTCGTAGAAAGACAAAGTACTGGTTTAAGGAAAAAGTAGAAGTAATAAGCTGCAATTTTGGCACAATGGAGTTCTTACCAGTGATCAAAACAGCCAACAAGAGAGAAGTGACATCTTTAAAAACTTTAGATAAGCGGCATCCATGGAGGCCATGGAGAGAACATAGAAATAACAACAACCATAGTAGGAAAACACAAGACTGAAGAATGGCGACAGAGAAAGCAATGTCATCTTTTAGCAACTTCAAACCCTCATGTCAAAGAGGCAAGAACAACAAGAAAGAGCACAACAAATAAAAGGAGTTTTCAACGTCGTGGAGAGAAACACATAGCAGTATCCATGGCGGTAAGCAGCAGCAAACAATGTTTCACCTTTCAAACCCTCATCCTTCATGGTGGCAAGGCAGAGCTCTCCAAACAATAGCAAAGCCAAATCACAAATGAAAATATTAGGTTGAGATTAGGTTTCTTCACAGTAGATATGGCTGGATTCTAAATTCTCTTGGATTGAATTAAATCCCAAATGTTTAGGCCACATCTCCATTCTTTCCTCCTTCCTTTGAAGATTTCGTAGGTATTAAAATCTTTAAATTTAGACAATAGTAATGATAATAATATTTATAATTAATATTTAATACATAAGTTTATCTATTGAGTATTAATTGTAAATGTTATTGTTATTATCATTGTTTAAACTTAAAGATTTTAATTTTTATTGATATGGTTAGTATTTAGTAAATTTTATACTTATTAGATATTAATTATATCAATTAAAATTACAAATATTTAGGAAGTCTTTATTCATAGTGATTGAGGTTATTGATTAACTTGTTATTTATCTATTTTTAATTAATTATATCTTAATATATTTGATCTTAAAACAAATAGCTTAACTATTTATTTTTAAATTGAATATATTAAAATACAACCAATTAAAAATAGATAAATAAATTGTCTTAGGCGTACTTATATTTATTTATTAACTATTATTTTATAACACTTGGATACATCTAGTCTTAAATAAATAAATATACTTGTTTGTTTAAAATTAAATATATTGAAATATTATAAAATAATAGTTAGGTAAATAAATGAGTAAATATAAGTCTAGTTATTTACTTATTAATTATTAATTGATATCGCCTTAAAATATCAAATTCATAAAACAAATTACTTATTGTTCATTTTATAAATTAAATACACTAAGGTAATATTAATTCATAATTAATAAATAGATAATTAATTGGTCTTAGGGAGGAATATTCTTTTGTGCAAAAACTTGTGAGTAATATTAATTATTTGTCACAATTACAAGACAAATAATTATTAGTTATTCTAAGTGCAATTAGGGGTGGTCTTGTCTAGGAGTTCCCTTAGGTGATGTCATGCTTATCTAGAGTTGACTATCAGTTGACTATCTATCCCATGCTCGTTTCTAGGAGAGTGGTTATGTTCTTGCTCAATTATGTTGTTGTTAAGGCCTGTTTTTAGCATTTTGAGGCTTGTTTGGAGTTGTTTTGGAGCTACCTACCGGTTAGCATTAGTTGGAGGGTCTTTTTACAGCAGTTTGATCTCAGTTTACAGCAGTTTGATCTCAGTTTACAGCAGTTATGGCCCTGATTTGGTGGGATTTGTCTTCATATCCGACCCCCACAGATTCTGCATGTTTTATGGAGATTTGGAGCAGTTTTGGGGGGATTTTTAGTTACACTTTGGTTATGCATGGTTTGGTGGAGTTGTTGGAGCACTTAGACTTCAGTTTCTGATAGTTTTGTTGGATGATATCAGTTTTGGTTACTGATCATGTTGTTGATATTCATGCTTTGTCACTGATGTCAACATATATTTCTGTGGAGAAGACAGACTGGCTACTTGAATGGAAGAAGTGTACGAACACTATACGGATGATTCAAAATGATCAAAGTTGGATTTTTGTAGAAGGATGTGTTTTGACCTTATTCCTAAGGTTGCTTGACCTAATGTTGCATATTGAGGATGCTACAGTTGATTTGGTGAAGACTGGTTTTCTGGACTGTAACTATGATTCTGGACAGAGCAGGTCTCTATGTTTCTGGTGTATCCTTCTGGCGAAGATATTTTACATGATGCAAGATTACTGGTGGACAGCCGACATATGGTTGAGTAATGGGTTGATTTTGATTTTTGTTTTGTTACTGGTGACGTTAGTTGTGACGTGTATTCTGGAGAAGACTTATTTACTGGCCGACTTTAGACATGTAGCGTGTGAAATTAATTATGAGCGTCTATTGCGGATCTAGAAGTATATGTGATAGATTGTAATTTATGTTTATTTGTTGTAGGTACTATGTGTATCTTAGCAAGGTGTTATATAATTATTTGTATGATGGAAATCCTTAATTGGATGACCTAGTTAATTATGTATTAGGAAATCTTAACTGGCCGACCTAATGATTTATTGTAAGAGGGTATATATGAGAGATCTTTTCTTGTGGAGAAGACGTGGTAGAGAATAAAAAGGGCAAAGATGTATGGAAGATGCAAAGATTTTTTGCTGCTGGATATAGAGCAGAGTTGATGATTTTTATACTTCATTGGAACTGACCAAGAAAAGACAGTTGTTATCAGATAGTTCACTGGATTGTGTATTTTCTTTATACACTTGATTCGGATTGTAAATCCTTGAGGGTGGCTTTAACCTTCTTTGGGAAGTGTGCCTACTATTTTCTTTGACTCCTAACAAGGTCTATCTCCTAACAGGGACTGTGTACTGTAATGTTGTAACAAGCTCCTAACAGGGCTAATATATTTTAAGAGGGATACTATACTCTCAGTACATTATTTGTGGGTGTTAACTCCCACCTGGGTTTTTCCTTTAACAGGGTTTCCTTGACAACAAATATTGTGTTATGGTGTTGGCATTTACCGTGTTATCATTTACTTTTGTTGATATGGTTTATAATATTTAAAGTTTAATAATCTATACTACAACTGATTCACCCCCCCCCCCCTCTCAGTTGTCTTGTGGACTGTTATTCCTAACAATTGGTATTAGAGCTACTGGTCCTTAGAGAGAAATTTTAATAGCTTGAGGTGATCCTGAAGATGACTTACTACAGGATGGATAGTCTGAAGTTTGATCCTAAAAATTTTGACAGTTGGAAGAACAAGATGAGAACATATTTGCTATGTCTGGGAATTGATTACTGGATTATCACAAAGAAGAATGAAAACATAGCGACTGAGGATGAGTTAGAGAAGGCTTCTGAAGATCAGAAGAAGTTATTTGCATGCAATATGGCTGCAAGGGAATCCTTGATCAGCGCTCTTTCAGAAGGAGAGTTCACTGAAGTAAAGGACTTGGACTCTGCATATGAGATCTGGACAAGACTGGAAGCATTATATGTTGGAGACAAGTTTACAAAGAAATCAAAGTTACAGAAGTGGAAGACAAAGATGGAATCACTAAAGATGAGAGAAGATGAGAACATTAGGGCATATGCACAGAGAATTACTGAAGTGGTTACTGGCATTAGAAACTCTGGAGGAACTTACAGTGAGGAAGAAGTGATTGCAAAGATACTCAGATCTTTGACACCTGTA
>MU225256.1:15417665-15433508 GCA_018584345.1 Thuja plicata | reverse complement strand
TGAATCCATAAAAAGCTTATTCTCGAATAAGAAATGAATTCCATCTTTTTTTAAGAATTAACTTATGCTGGAATAAGCCCCAAAATGGGGATAAGTTTTCTAATTCGAGAATAAGGAAAATGCCCACCAACAGAGAATAAATTTATTCTAGCATTAACTAATGCTTATTCCAGTTTAATTCCTTGCGCCAAACGGGCCCTAGGACAATAAATATTCAATCCCTCAATCTGAAAAGCAAGTACAAAGAGAAAAGGGACCTGTCATAGTTGGAAGAGAGAGAAATCAATTTGAGGAAGAACCTCAAAAGATAGTAAATATAATATTTCACACTATAGGGCAAAATTAATAGGGTTATGTAGTTTATTCCATTTTCTCATAAACAATGGTATGGGAGCAAGGCCTAATGCACCCAACGTCACTTATAAAATCTACAATGAGTAAAGTGTGGTGGATTGTGTCATTTTTTCACATAATTGTACATCGAGACTAACAGAGTTAGCTATTGGGATCTTTCCCATAGAGTTTGAATCGCATTATAATATAATATATATTTAAAACTAGACATCCACATATACAAGAAACAAGGGGCGTACAAACCCATTATAGTCAAAAGAAAGATCCCTCACATGAAAGAATCCCCATCACTCAAGAAAATTAAAAAATCAGTTCAAGGTTCCCCTTGAAGGGATTTCTAAAGAATATGAGAATAATATAGAATACATAGGCAAGCAATTGGTAAACAAGAGTTGTTGATTCTCCTAATGCACAAGGCTTTAGATGGGTGTAAGAGGGATAGACCCAAAAGAGGAACAAATAATACATTTCCAAAAAATTCAATGGTTCCATGTTGCATGCAAAATAGCGAAAAAAAAACCTGCATCGGGGTGTAATGGTTAAGGATAGTAAGAAGGACTACAAAAAGTTGTTGCAATTCAAAAAGAAACACAAGAAGGGAGGAATTGATTGTCCTTGGAAGCGCAATGCCAAAAGATTTTAGAACTACATCAAAAGAGAAAACAAATAGAAAATAATATCACATATTTGTTATGGCTTGAATATGTGAAGCTACTCTATGAACATGGCCATGATAAATATATATCCCTAGTAATCAATGCAGTTATTGAACTTTTCACTATTGAAGATATCAAGTTGGGCATAAAAATCTTAGAAGAAGTGAAAGCACAAGGTATTGATGGGATGCAAGAAGAACATTTTAAATGGGGTATTGAGGTCCTTGAACCTTATATCAAGTGTATCTTTAATAATGCTAAATTCAGGAAGGATTCCCGAAAAGATTGGACAACTAGTGTTGTCATCCCCCTTTACAAAAGTAGGGACAAAAATAATCCACCAAATTACCATACTATTATGGTTATCTCTCTCCTTCGAAAAAAATTTGGAAGCGTGGTTGAGCATAGAATTAGCGATTAGGTATAAAAAGAGGGGAAATGAGCCAAAGGAAAGATAGTTTTAGATAATAATAAAAATCCACTATTGATCATGGTGTTACAAGCTTAGATTCTTGATTGAGAAAATATGGAACATACAAGGGGGTGAGGCTTATTACTACTTTGTAGACTTAAGAAAGGCCTTTGACATGGTACCCAAGACAGACTATGCTGGAATAAATTAAAAGAAATAGGAGTTCCAGATGTGTTTAGAGTTGTTGTCAATGTATGGTTTTAGATTTGTTTGGGTTATATTCATTGATAAGGTGGAAGAGTGGATTAGCAAGGTTGGTGGTGAGGGAGTTCAACTCGCTAAGTATGTAATAAAGTTACTCTTTATGCAAAATATCCCATTCTAATTGCTAAAACAACTCATGGTTTACTTGAAAAAACTTGAAGGTGCTTCAAACCTTTTGTTAGGAGGTAGGAATGTAGGTGAACACAAGAAAAAACAAAAGAATGTTTTTTTAATTGCAAACAAAAGAAATAAATAAATTAACTTTCTCTTTGAAGGAAACATGATGAAAGTAGTGAAGTACAAATACTTTAGGCTTGATTATCACAACAAGCTCAATTCATAAACATGCAAAGTAAAAATAATTCAAGGACTCTAGAAATCATTATACTCTATAGAAAATAAATGTAAAAAGGTATAATCAAATAGGATTGTAAAACCAAAATAACATTTTTTAGATTTCTTGTTACAATCATGATTCTCTATGGGTGTGAAATTTGGGGTTGTAGCATGTCAAAAAAAAATGGAGATAGGTGAAAATAATCTAGAAGCAACTAACCATAAACAATTTCAAAATAAAGACTACCATTCTATATGAGATTTTATTGGTTGAAAAAGATATTTTCTATTAGGAAGAAAAGGTGATGGTCCAACTATTAATTTACCTTAAGGATTCAAAAATATATAGAAACATCAATGGCCTGAGTTAATTGTGTAGGAAAAGTTCACTAGAAGAAAAAAGCACATGGATGAAGAAAAATATAAATGGACTAAGAAGTGGGATGTTTGTGTTCACTTGAATGTTGAAAAACTAATGAGGAAATTAAAAAGTATGTATGATAAATTTTAGGAAAACCACATGGACAAACAAATAAGACAAAAAAAATTATATATTAAAGAATAATCCCATGTGGGACCAAGAAGAAAAATCCTACATATGATGGAATATTAAATGGAAGGCAATAATATTGATAGCACAACTATGGACTATCTCACATCATCTTAGATGTGATATTGGTAGATGGATTGTACCTAAAGAGGAGTGAGAAAAGATAACTTGTTAATTTTCCAGTGGAGACAAGATGGTACTTCATCGTGGAGTGCTCAACCTACAACAACACTTGTTCCAAATATGAAGACACTTTGAAAATTGATAATTTAAGCACCTTTTTTTAGGGGGCGAGGATGAACAAAACTGAAAACCTCCTGATCAAAAATTAGTGTAGAAGGTTTGATCTCGAGAAATTATTACAAAATTTATAGAAATTTTTTGTTAGGAGGTAATGTTCTATCCTTGGGTCCTATAGACTTATTTTCCCTTTCATTCATTCAATTAGATTCAAACTAAGTTTGGAACTTAGGTGAAACAATGTTAGTAGGCTCAAGATTTTAATATTCTACACTCATACATTTTTTTATCGGTAATATATAGGTTATTATATTAATTTAAAAATAAGATTTATATTATGCCACTGTCGTTTGGCTAAAATATGCAGTATTCCCCCTAGACAAACATACTACTACTACATAGACAATTCCATATGATGCTCGCTGGCTCTACATGCATTACATATCCAAAAAAAATTCCATACATTACACATCAAACCCTACACCCATACCCTACTCCATCTAACCAGACTTAAATGAGGTACGTATTGTAATTATATTACATGCACATTACTATACAAAAAAGGGCAGACCAGACAAAATGTATAATTTAGACCAAAATTTACAAACAAAGCCAGGGCATCTCACCCTACCCACATATTTTGCATCACTTCCTTCAACTGGACTAGAATTAATATCCCACCACTGGTGTCAACTTTTTCCTTTTTGTGATTCTTTCCTAGCTTGTCAGCGCCATCCTCACCCTCCTCTGGTCGTAGCTTCGCCACCAAATTTTTTGGAGTTGACTTCATCTTCCTCTAGCATTATGTTTCCATATGCTCCATCTCCTCCTCGTAGTCTTTCATATAAAACAACAAAGCTTCCCAACCTCCCCTTGCATCAACTATTTTCTTTTCCTTTGGTCGTGAAGATCTCTAGAGAATAAATGGTTGGTAGTATCTAGACACACCATCCTCAACCATCCACGAGCCATCCCCTATCACTATCCCAACACCTAACTCTTCTCTCCCCACCATTTTGATCATTACTCATGCCCACTCTGGCATCACGTATAGACGCATAGCCTTCAATGCCTCCTCTCGATGCCCAATTAAAGTGCCCAAGCAAGAAACAGAGAGGAAATGTCCAAGTTTGTCCTTGGCCTAAGGTTATTTTTCAGGAACTCTTCTCCCAGCAGTTATGTAATACAGCCCCAGAAATGATCACCATCAAACTTGAACACACCATGCAGCCTCTGGATGGTTACTTAACCTCTAAAACCCAATAACTGATTTGCTGAGTTAAGAGAAAAATTAGCCTCCATTCTGTGTTGTCATTTTCTCAAATCGGCAAATTCGCTTTCACTGTAGAAACCCCAGACTTTAAAGAGATTTTTTAGTTTCCCTTTCCATAAACCACTGTAGATACCACTCTTCTGGTTCTTGACTTTGTAATGACTGGAGGATGATGATTGTGACATCATCTTGCAACTTTGGGCACATGGCGAAAGCCTTACATAATTGATTATTAATCACCCCTTCAAAAGTTCAAAATACAAATCCTAATCAACTCCACTTTAAATCCATGACCACCTCCTAGTCATTTTAAAGAATTAACGTATTTTAAACAACCACCAACACTTTATGTTAGAGCATTCATTTTCAATCCTCTAAAGCCTTCTATAAACTCCTCCTTAGTCTAGTCTGAAAATGTTACCCCACGTTTGATAATTTATTTGCTACCTTATTTGCCTCCTGAAATACATGGGTTACCTTAAACTCCTCAAAAATTTCTAGCGTCAACTTAATCCTTCAGATATGTTTGTTCAAGTACCACGTTCCTAATTCCCCTTTTAAGATTGCATTGATAATTACCTGTGAGTCTCCCTCCAAATGTGGTGTCCTCACCCCCATTTTCATTTCCATTTTGATAAAAAACACTACAGCTAAAATCTCTGCTACATTAATTGTGCCTATCGAGAGCCTCTTTGCTCCAATCATTATAATATTGCATTTATCATCTCTCACCACAAACCCAACCCTAGATGGCCTCAGATTTCCCTTAGAGGCTCCGTCAAATTTAACTTTTGTCCACCCAGTGTATGGAGGTCTCCACGACTCCATCCTGACTTGTTTAGAAAGAGGTTTAGCCCTCAAAGGCCCATGAACAGGCCTACACATACATTTTTAAAAAAAATGTATATATTTCCAATAAAATGAATCAGTAAATAAGTAATCTAATAATAATAATTTGCATCTATTATCTATCACGGGGTCTTCATAGAAGGGGCAATACAATACCATGTGCATGTTCGCAATAATAGTCCACCAACACAACTGAGAGAGGGGGTGAATCAATTATGAGCCAAATAATTTAAACTTTTAACTTTATAAACCAATTACTCAATGCAAATATAAACACATCAATTACAACACCTTAACACAAGCAATTGTTGTCGAGGAAACCCTGTTAAGGGAAAAAAAACCAGTGGGAATTAACACCCACAAATAATGTATTGAAAGTATAGTATTCTTGTTAAGAGATTTAGCCCTATTAGGAGTTTATTATTACATATAGTACACAATCCCTATTAAAGGATAGACCCTTTTAGGGTTCAAGAGAAACAAGAGGCTCACTGCCCCAGGCACACTACCCAAATATGAAGGTTAAATCCACCTTCTGGATTCACTGTCTGAAATACAGATATAAGAGTAACAATAACTAATGAATTGACTGATAGAAACTTTCTTTGATTAAACAGTTTCAATGAAAAGTTCATCACAATCACTGCCTCTGCTCTACATCCAATAGAATTAACAATTACAAGCTCGCAACTTCTACATCACACATCCATATTTCCTCACCAAGAAACAACTCTCATTTATACAAGTTTGCAATAAACAAATAGGTCGGCCTGCTAAGACTTCCCCAATGTACAAACAATTATATAGACCCTTTCTAAGATACACACGGTACCTTAGAAAATTAAAAATCAATTACAACTTATCAATTATACTCCAAGATCCTTAATCTACGCTCGCCATACTCTAACCATGTTTCATTGTTGTAGTTGGCCACAAATAGATCTTCACAAGATCACACACTTCAGGTGACATCACCAGGAACCAACGACCCAAAAATCACAAGTAAAATTCTCCAACATGTCTTCTACCATACCTTAAGCTTACAAATCATAAGTCATTCTTGCATCTAAGTTATCTCCAAAACTCAAAGACCAACTCTGTCACAATTCTCTGTCACTGTTCTGTAACCAGTCTTGACCAAAACAACTATAACTTATGACAATAGTAATATTAAGCCAAGTGACCTTAGATATAAGATCACTACTCATCCCTGTGTACATATTTATGCTTGAATGCTCTGAAAGCTCGTAGTGTCTGTACACTTCTTTCAGTCTTCCATATACCAGTCATAACCAATCTGTCTGACGCTTCAACTGAAACATATTTTGACATCAATGATAAAATTTAATGTCAACACCTCTACTAGAAATAATTCCAACAATCTCCCCCTTTGGCATTGATGACAACATATGAGAAAATCCATCAACCCAAACAATATCCTTCACAATACAATCTTCTCAATATCCTCTTCATAGCTCCCCCTAAAATAGTAGGGATTTTCTACTTGTATCTCTCCCCCTTTGACATCAATGGAAAAGGGTGCCATATCTCTTATCCTTCTCTAACCATCCAACCTCTTCAAGGTGTATCTTTTTCAAACCTTCATGCCCTCAACAACCAGGTGCTTGATTAGCCAAATATGTTTTGATATGTTCTACTATCACTCCCCCTGAGGAGTGCATTCAAGCATCAAGTCCAATGATTGATACAACTCGTATAGCTACTAGACTAATGCATTTCTACATCATTTGGTTCTCTCAAGGAGGGGTTCTCACCTCAATCATACTTCTGAGATACTCAAAGGCATCGTTTGACAAAGGTTTTGGGAATATATCTACTATTTTCTCCTTTGTACTGATTTACTCCAATCTGACTTATTTTTCTGCAACCTTGTCTCTCAAAAAGTGATATTTGATTGAAATGTATTTGGTCTTTGAATGAATAACAAGATTATTTGACATGTCCACTATTATTGTATTATCACAATGTATAACCATTGGTTCTTCAAAAGTAATTCCAATATCCTTCAGCATCTGCTTCATCCACACAATCTGTGTACAATTTATAGCAGCAACAACATACTCTAATTCAGAAGTGGACTGAGCTATACAATCCTGCTTCTTACTTAACCATGAAACCAACCTCTTTCTAAGGAAAAAATCACCACCACTTGCGCTCTTTTTGTCGTCAACACTTCCTGCCAAATCAACATCACTATAAGCATGCAAAGTAAAATTATCAAACTTTTCATACCATAAGACATATTCCAATGTTCCTTTCAGATATCTGAATATTCTCTTAGTTGTAGAAAGATGAGTCTCTTTTGGATCTTCTTGAAACCTCACATCAATTCCAACTGCATTAGCAATGTCTGGTTAGTGTGCGTTAGATATTGTAAGCCTCCAATCATGGATCTGTACTTTGTCTGAAAAGAACTCTGAGATTCATTAGTAGTAGTAAGCTTGCAACCAATAACCATAGGTGTTCCAATAGGTTTACAATCTTCCATTCCAAACTTTTTCAACAATTCCTTAAGATACTTGGTTTGAGAGATGAAAATACCATGCTTACCTTGAGTAATTTGCAAACTAAGGAAAAACTTCATTTCATCAATCATAGACATTTCAAATTCATCTTTCATTTCCTCACAAAAATTCTTGCTCATTTCATCATTTCCTCCAAAAATAATATCATCTACAAAGACTTCAACAATAAATATTTCATCTTCATTAGTTCTCAAATACACATTGTTGTCTGCACTACCTTTTCTTAAACCAAGATGTATTAAATACATGTCTAATCGAGCATAACATGCTCTATGTGCTTGTTTCAGTCTATACAATGCCTTTTTCAAATTGCAAACCATGTCTTCATTATCTATCAAAGGAAAGCCATCAGACTGCTCAATGTACACTTCTTCCTCTAGATCTCCATTCAAGAATGTAGATTTCACATCCATCTGATATACCTTAAAGTTCTTGTGTGATGCATAAGCAAGGAACAATCTTACTATTTCTAATCTTGCAACAGGAGAAAATGTTTCTTCAAAGTTTATGCCTTCTTGTTGTGAGTAGCCTTTACAAACCAGTCTAGCCTTATTTCTTACAACCATACATTCTTCATTCATTTTGTTTTTGAAAACCCATTTAATCCCTATAACATTCTTGTCCTTAGGTCTAGGAACCAATTCCCAAGTGTTGTTTTTCTCTATTTGATCCAATTCTTCCTACATTGCTTTAGTCCAAGATTCATCTCTACATGCTTCATCAGTAGTTTTTGGTTCTACTTGTGAAATCAAACAAATCTCATTTCTTATTCTCGATCTAGTCATCATTCCTTTATTTGCATCACCAATAATTTGTTTTTCGGAATGATTTTTACTAACATACCTTGGTGTCTTTGGAATTTTAGTAGAATCATTCAAGCATACCTCAATTTTATTGTCAACCTCAAGAGTTTCCTCTTGACTTTCAATAATCTCCCTATTTTTTGTAATCTTATTACAATCATACATTCTTTCCCGAATCTGAAACCTCTCATCAATTCTCACATTAGCACTTTCAACTATCTTCCTCAATCTTAGATTGAAACACTTATAAGCCTTACTCTTAGTAGAATAACCACGGAAAATTACTTCATCACTTCTAGCATCAAATTTTCCTATCTCATCATCCCTTTTAATATAACAATTGCTAAAAAATATTTTGAAGTATTTTATAGTAGGAGCATAATTAAACAAAAGTCCATAAGGTGTTTTTCTAGTACCTTCTCTGATCTAAATTCTGTTTAAAGTGTAGACTGCATTACCAACAACTTCTCTCCAATGCATATGCGACACATTCCCTTCAAGCAACATAGTCCTGGAAGCATCTAGTATAGTTATGTTTCTTCGATCTACAATCCCATTCTATTGTGGAGTCCTAAGATCTGATGTTTGTTTGTATATTCCATAATCTTCGCAATAGGTATTAAACATATCTGATGTAAACTCTCCACCTCTATTAAACCTCAAACATTTTATCTTCACACCTGATTCATTCTCAACTTTTACTTTGAAAATCTTAAACTTATCAAAAGCTTCATACTTTTCTTTAAGAAATGCAACCCACATCATCCTAGAATAGTCATCAACAAAGAGTATACAATACCTTTCTCCATAGTATGATCTTGTTCTTGTAGGACCACAGAGATCTGTATGTACCAGATCCAACTTCCCCTTTGCTGAGTAAGATTTTATCTAAAAATTGCTTCTTGTTTGTTTCCCCATCACACACTCTCTACACATGGTGTTAAAGGGCTTCACAGTTTATTATTTGTTTTCCTATAAAAATTTATACTTTCATCCTTTTTGCTCCAATTTAAGGAGAAATCATATTCCATATTGGTGGGTATTTGCAAACACGGGCAATAGAAACAACACCTAAGGAGGAATACAAGAGAATATAAATGTTTCTTAAATATGTTAAAAAAAATACAAATGTTCTATTAAAATCTAGATTTTACTTTAAAATTATTGATGATTCGATAAAGTTTAAAAAAACATCAGTTTAATCATAGATTTTGAATTGATCTGCGTGCAACGGAATTATTGTTAAATATTTAGAAAATAGAAACAATCTATTAATACATAGATTTTAGTTTTAAATTTATTTTAAAATTGTTAAAGATTTATTTAAAAATTTTAAAAATAGAATCTAGTTTATTTTTAAATTTTCAAGCGATAATTATATAAAAATTAAAATTAAAATAGAATTTTTAAAAATGTCTTGAATTTTTTATAGAAAGGTTCTATTTATATTAATTTTATTTTTGAATTTATTCATTAAATAAAAAATCTTTAATTTAGAACTTGAATCCATTTGCATGAAAAAGGGAATAATAGAATTGTAATTTTATTTAGATATTTTAATTAATTTCTCTTTTTTTTTCAATTTTTCAATTGAAAAACATACTCAATCTATTGTTTTAGTAATAACTATATAATTTTAAGTTCAATTAAAATTTATTAATAATATATTTCATGTAAGTATAATAAAAAATAGAATTTTTAAATTACTATTACTAAAATTAAGGTTGAAATTATTGTTAGGGTCTAATTAAGATTCAATTTAGATCAAGTTAATATATTCATTAAAGGTAGGATTCAATTAGGATACGAGTTAACATAAAGATTATATTTTAATTATTTTTAGAGTTTATTAAAAGTTTAATTAGATACAATAACTATTTAGCTAATCTTAGACTTGTTTTTAATTAGATTTATGATTATGATAAAGATTAATAAGGGTTAGGGATTAATTAGAATAAGGCCTAGAGAAAGGATTATGGTAAGTACTTGGTTAGCTTTAAAAAATATAATGATTCAAATTTAGGTTAGAGTTCTTTGATAAAGCTAACTTAAATTGTAATCTTATCTTTTAACCTTAGTTTCCTAACCCAATTTTTACCTCAAACCATAACCCTATCCTTATTTCAATCTCAATTCTTAATCCCAGGCATATGATTAATCTTTCAAATGCTTCCAAAATCTACTCCAATCTAAGATTTATAAAAAAGGCTCACTTGGTAAATTAGGAGGGTTTGTTTTGGTAAGGCTTTATTTTCTAATTGAATAGAAGTGTAAAGAAGCAAAACATTTTAAAGGGCGCAATCAAATTTTCTTTTGGACTATTTGTTGAACAAAAGTTTTCTTATGTTGTTGAACTATTATGAATCTTTAATGTATTGTTAATATTGTATTCATTTAATTTATGCGATATTTTGAAATAGTTTGTTGGATTTGTTTTTGCAATGTTTGTATTCTCTTTGTTGTAGTGGATATTCAAATAAAGGTTTTTCTTAGATTTGTTTTTCTTCGAGGTTGATTTTGCTGTTAGATTTGTTCTATTTTTTTAAGGCATTATGCTCATGTTGTTGGGTTAGCTTTTGCATTGGATATACAATTGGTCCCAAATCTGAACACATATAATTGACAAGAAAATCGCATGACCTAAGGATTGTTATATATCATTTATAGAATTATTTCTACATTCTTGAAAATGAAAAATCATATCGGCTCATCCTTGCACATACAAAAGCGTGCAACTACTAGTACTATAAATTATATGACGATTTATTAGTAATCTAAATTGTCATACGATTTTTCCATTCTTATCTTAGAGAACTCCCCCCTCTAGGGTGGCCACCATCTTCCTTCCCCTATAAATCTACACCAACATGAAAAAGTTCAATGGATCCTAAATTAATTTTGAATGTGGTTAACGCCCTTTAAATTTTTTTTCTAGAATTGATCTCAAACTTGGAAATAAATTTTGACAATGGTGTTCTAATTTTTAAATATACCACTCCTTCTGGTAAAAAAATATAAAACCTATTAGCCCCGTTTGGTTGCGGGAATACGTTGGTAATTGGCAGTGGGTTTTCCAGTTTTGAGCCTAATCCGTTATTTGGGTTGCAAACATGAAAACCTGGTTTTGGACCCCAAAATCCAATTTTGACCAAAACAGGTGGCACAATCTTCCCACCCAAGAGGTGGAATACAATTTCATCTTCTAGATTTCATTTTTTATTAACCCCATTTAATTTGGGCTTCAGATCCATCGAGTTTAGGGATTATTTTAGGGATTTCGACTGGGGTTTGCACAACTCGCATTGTTTCTTCATCTTCTCTCCCGACACCTTTGCCGACCAAAAAAATCTTACTCTACTCCCATGAAAATACAACGTGAAGCATATGTTTCATTTTATAGTAGGGCTTCTATTGTTTAGGGTTTACGATTTGGGTCAAGCGCATCGATTTCAGAGGATGGAGAAGTCATAAATGGTTAAAAGGAGTGGTTCCAAATTTGTTCGAGGTTTTATGTCATTTGCACTTCATGGACTTCACTGGACTTCCGCCATATAAGCTACCAATTTGTCGAGAGGTCATAATTTTTTTCATTCAAGATTTATAATCTTCGTTCAACAACTTATTTTAGTTTTGAATTTTGCTTTAGTTTTGGCAAAGGGTAATGACCCAAATCACCATCCAATTACCTAGGTTTTAGTACACATTGGGTTACTTTAGGAGGCAAATTTCAATCAGGTTTAAATTTGGAAGCGTCATTATTTTTTGTTTTGGCTAAGATCCTTTTGGTTTGAGCTAATGAGGTTTCAGACATAATGAAATATAAATCTTTCCAATTTTATGCCATAAAACACAAAATACCTGGAAAAGATGTATCCATACAATATCTTTCTTGGTCAACATATGGATTAATTGGCTAGGTTTTGACCTATTGAAAATGATTGAGGTTGTCCAGTGTTTGTTGTTTAAAAGTATTGTACTTAACAGTGTACATGTATTACAAGCCATATAAAATTCATGCAAATATCTATATATTATATCTACACATTTCTTGTTACAATTCTGGTCAGATTTCGTGAAAAAGCCTTTTTGTTGCATTGAGTCAAGTATAGGTTAATCCTAGTGGTTATGATGCACTCATCTATTTGCATTATCACATATTTTATACCTACACAATGCTATTGGTTGATGCATATCTTAGGCAAATGTTGCCATTTTTCTCATTCTGTCACCAATGATGTCTTTCTAGCAAAGCATTTCAACCATAGAGTTAGATCTATGTTGTGCTTACTTCTCAAAATAAATGTGATTGAGATGGATTTGAGGATGCCTTTAGATAGTTAGGCAAGGTTGTTTCTTTTGTCTTTATATTAATGATATATGCTTATTATGTGTCTCGGATACTATTGCATTAGTGTTAGAATGCTCTGAAAGAAGACCCCTTCACAGCCTCCGAGCTTTGGATGTTGTTGATGTTTATCTCCACTAGTTAAACTTGATATCATTTTACCTGTTGTGTCATTATTTGAATTCATGATTGAAAATTATTTTTATATAGTTGACATTTTGATGGGTAAGACCTGTAGACATCCAAAATCGTCCTTATATTAATTTAATTAATATTCCCATAACATTATAGTTAATTTTAATTAATTATATTTGTTATATTCTCCTATTTATTTAATTAAATATGATTCACTTTCCTTAGTATTTAAATTTAATTTAAATACTACCCCTTTTGATGTATTAAATCTTATTTAATAAATTACCCCTCATTAATTCCCTTTTAAATAAATTTATAATTTATTTATTCCTCCACATGACTTAATTCTACTAAACCATAATTAATCTAAATTTTAAATTTAGATTAAGCTAATTTGAAACTAGATCCTACCCTACCTCACATCACTCTCACCAAATAGACCTATTTATTAATTAACTAAGGTTAAATAAGCTAATTTCTTGATTCCTACACATATTAGTCCTAATTATTTGCTCACACATGTGTGAGCAAATTTTTAAAAATTATCTTTTCCAAATAATCCTTATTTGGTGCCAACAAGGTTTCTTACACCCATGATGACACCTTCTTACACTTTCTAAAAGTGTCTCATTGGCCCAAAACTCTTACACCCTCTTACACCTCTTACAAGATCCTTCACATGTGTACTTTAAGTACACTTTGACCCATCACATCCAAAGTTGCTCACACATGTGTGAGNAAAGTGGGCCTCTTGCATGGCTTATGTGTCCCTCATGTGGCACCTATGTGGATGTCACATGAGCTCCACCTCATCCAATCCCTCTCTCTCCTCCAAAAACTCTATAAATAGAGGCCTTTGTCAAGAGAAAATCATCTCCCTTTTATGCATTGTTATCATGTTAGTTTGATTCTAGAGCATTTAGCATTTTCATAGCATATTTAGTTCATGCTTAGTTCATATTTGCAATCTAGATATTACATGTTAGGATTAATGGAATGAACTTAGTTTATTTTCATTGAATATTGCATATCATTTTTAGCATAGTCTTGCATTATCATGTTTGATGAAGGCTTGAGACAAGTTCCTTGTACTTTCTCTTGAATTCTTCACATTATTAGCTTGCATCTTCAATCAATAGTGGGATTTTAGTATTGTGTTGGGAGATCACACCCACAAACCTCTCTAAGTACAAATCAATAAGGCTTGGGTGCACTTGTTTAGCTCATCGGAGGTCATGATGGTATCTTTTGTTTTAGAGTATGTTTAGACATGTTAGATATGCTTATTTTATGAATTTCTCTAACATTTGCATGTCTGAGCATGCTCCCAACAGGTTAGATTCCAACATGTACATTTTGGCACGCCCGGTGGGACCTACGTCCCTTTTTTTAACATTTTTTGCAGATTTTTTGTAGTTCAGAAAAATTTCACGCAGACCCGTCTGCGCTCTAGAGTCGTCGTTTTTGCAAATTGCCGTCTCCGCTTCTCGGTCGTCTGCACCTATACTTCACTATCTCCACCTTTTTAAGAAAGACTTACAGAAAAATGTGGTTTAAATTACTTTTTGTCAATTTTTAGCATTTTTAACTCTCAAATTTCTGACAATAACAAAGTTTTTAAGAGTTAAATGCTGTCTGGTTGGATAAAAATATTATTTTTAAGTTTGAGTAAGTTTGTTCTTTTTTAACAGAATCTGACAGTTAATATTTTGTCGTCTGTGCAGGTCTTTTGCCATTTCCGTAGATCGCCGTCTACGCATTTTATGAGTTTTATGGTTTTGCAGCGTTTAATATCTGAAATTCCAGACTACTGACAAATTTCCTGGAGGTTCCTTAAATTAATTTAACATATTATCTAAATGAACTTGTATGATTAATCATTTGTCATTGGAATGAATGTTGTTTAAAATGAAACTCACTCAATCTTGAATGTTAAAGGAATAAACCTCATCAATCTTGAATGACAAAGTAAATGAATACACATTTCCAAACTTTCCTCTCTGTTGTGTGGGAAACAAATTGAACTTGTATGTTTAATCACACTATTGTGTCTTTTGCTTAGGTAGAAAACACATAGTATGCTTTAACTAGGTTCAATTTTGGAATGAACATTTCTTGGTGTGTTTGAAGAAGTGTTTATCAACACTTCTTTCGACCTATATGTTATTAGATTAAAACCCCTTTAACATAAGTGATGCTATGATTAAGTTATAGCCGTATCCTCTCCCCTCGCCTTCGCGGATCTTGGGTGAAGAGAAAGCTTAGCCTAATCAAGCTTCTAGAGAGGCCTGTCTAGAGGGTGCATTTCCCCTTTAGAGAACGACCTCAAACCAGTAATCCCTTTGGCCAGTATAGAAATAAAGTGTGACCCAAAGGTCCTCTTTATCCCTTCAAGCTCGGGTGGGTCATGTTCAATGGTAGTCCATACTGAGTGAATATCCTCAGCATATTGGCATGGTTGAACTAGAGACTTAAGTGTCTCACGCCGTACAAACCGACTGCGGGGATGCCACAAAACCTTGCTAGCAACTATAAATTAGTAGCCTACCTGATTCACCTCTGAACGGTGACTTATTATAGTGCAAGGGGAGGGAAGATTCTCCCCCAAGATTCCCATCATACTTGTCCCAGGGTATTGTGTTGTGAAAGAGATCTTCGTAGCACGGCAACAATACCTGGCAAAAGGCAAAAAAATGGGCGCCCTTCCGGGGGTGACATGCTATGTGAGCTGAAGGACTACCAAGCAATGGGCCTATAATTGTTCAGGCTTAGAATTGTCACCCTTAATCAGGCATTAAGGCTTCATGGCAATTCTATCTGACAATGGAAACTTCCTCTAGCTATGGGTGAACTATGGATGAGGAAAAATCTCTGGATTCTAGGCCAGTTCCTATTTGATATGGAATATCACCTCCTGATTGGAAATTTAACTAAGAAAAAGGAAGAGAGATTAAAAATTGAACTTGCATAAAAAAGGTGATACACCAAGGAGATTCAGATTCTTTTGAAGCTTCAAACTGACATTCACTTATCATACCCTGATGGATCTCTGCACTATCATTCACTGCTCAATACATAGG
>MU225256.1:15378397-15394363 GCA_018584345.1 Thuja plicata | reverse complement strand
TTTGCAATCTAGATATTACATGTTAGGATTAATGGAATGAACTTAGTTTATTTTCATTGAATCTTGCATATCATTTTTAGCATAGTCTTGCATTATCATGTTTGATGAAGGCTTGAGACAAGTTCCTTGTACTTGCTCTCGAGTTCTTCACATTATTAGCTTGCATCTTCAATCAATAGTGGGATTTTAGTATTGTGTTGGGAGAGCACACCCACAAACCTCTCTAAGAGCAAATCAACAAGGCTTGGGTGCACTTGTTCAGCTCATCGGAGGTCATGATGGTATCTTTTGTTTTAGAGTATGTTTAGACATGTTAGATATGCTTATTTGATGAATTTCTCTAACGTTTGCATGTCTGAGCGTGCTCCCAATAGGTTAGATTCCAGCATGTACAAGACCTACCCAATTAAATCTTGACAATGCTCTGTTTCAAGGTCTTTGATAATTGTACTTTGGTCACCCATCGTGATATTTTCAAGATAGTTTTGGGAGAAACATTTTGCTTCTTCAAGAATTCTTTCACCTGGGAACATCATTTGAGATGCCTTGTACAAATTCAAATGCTATAGCAGCTTGGCCGCTATTTTCTAGAGATAGTAGGAAGTCACTATCCCTCAGGTAACTGAGAAAGACATCTACATGGTTGTTTCTTATATCAAATTAGTAGGAAATGAAAATGGAATGAAAGACACAAATCACATTAACTCTTGTACATAATCAATTTTGAGTTAGAAACTACCGTGCCAAAAATTTCAAATATTATATAAGATATGCCCAAAATTTCACATATTTCATAAAATATATCTATTTATTGCACTTCTTGGAGACCACATGATCCCATCCAATAAGCCACTGATTTGATTTTGCTTGTCTCCTAATACAGCTAACTCTCTCCACCCTCTTTCTCCACACATCATCTCATCCATCTTGTTGACATCATAAACTAAGAAATGACTAGAGCCTACACAACCATAAACTAAATATAGTACAACTAGTATGGTGCATCAACAACAAATTAATTACATTAAAAAAAACAATTTTATAGACTTATAAAAAAAAGTTGATAAAAGTAAGAATAATCTTGAAGTGAAAGTCGCTGGAGAAAACAAAAGGGAAAAAAGAAAACTAGAGATGCAGGTTCAAGACTCAAAATGTTCAATGGGTGAAAATAATTCATCCCTATGCATCACATTTCAAATAAAATGAGGAATACAAATTTGACAAATCATGATTTTAGGTTTTAAATAGAAAATCTTTTTTAGCAAGCTACATCCCGAGTATGATAATGCTCTTGTTTTAGGCCAACCTCTAATAATGCTCTTACTCCATTACAATTTTCCTACAAGTATGCTTTAACAAACCAAACCAATGGAGAGATTATCCAATTTTCAATCCAAAACTATTTCAATGTGAATTCATTGTTATCAAGCAACATTTTCTATGTACTTTCTTAATACACACAAAAGGTATATAAGCAAAAGTAATTTCTAAGGTATATGTACATTTCACAACAGAATGTTTCAAAACACTGCGAGAGGTAGTACAAATGCATTGCAAAACAACTCTCACTTACCATAATTACATGTGATAAAAATAGAGCTTTCAAAACAAATATAATGTCAATTAGGTCATAAATATTGTAACACTACATTAATAAATAATATAACACACTAATAAAAAATACTCACAGTTTAACTCTTTTATGATATGTAAATCCAAATGAGGAGAGTCCAAGGGTCACATGTTCAAACCAAAAATAATTAATCCCCATATCTAGTCTTCTAAGACTGACGATATTTTTAGGAAAAATGGCCCAAAATACCAAGTAAATGCCACATCTTTTTTATCTATTAATAATTTCTTAACATTTGAAGGGAAATTGTCTCGAGGTGAATTAGGTTACTAATTCAGAATTTCAAATGAATAGTCATGCTCAAGCCTTACAGATCAACCTTGACCCACTAGAAATCTGTGCACATGGTATCATGAATGTTAGTGTCAAAAAATATTTAAGCTTTTAAAATTTATTGTCTTAATTGAATAACAAATAGCAGTACCCATTTGCCAACAAGAGATTGTTGTTGCTAGCCACAAAATTTCAACTCATTTAATCTACCAAGACATTAGTTGTATTTCTTAATGTTAAAAGATGTCAAAATAATATGGCTACTTCATTTAAAAGGGGTGACTAGCTTCCCCTACCCAAATACTTTCCTTTCATGCCATGGATAAAATTAAAAAAGGAGCTAGTCTCAATTGTTATGCATCCTTAATAGGTCTTGTCACATGACAATCAATAGGAAGAGAAGGATTTGATAGATCAACCATCAACTTTGCCCCACATTTGTTATTTTTAATTCATTTGACATGCAGGCACTTATTGTATGCATTCTTAACAAAGAATAAGATATTTCATAAGATATGCCCAAACAAGCACATTTCATAAGATATGCCTAAACAATCATATTTTATAAGATACACCCAAACAAGCATATATTTAATAAGAGTATTTCATAAGATATGCCCAAACAATCATATTTCATAAGATATACCTAAACAAGCATATTTCATGTCTAAATAAATTTTCATAACAAAATTTGCAAGTGAAGAAAGAAGAAACAAAGTGATTAAGGAAGGGGCCATGAAAATTTGAAGAAGATTATGTTTATATTCATAAAAGGATTTTTTCTTTTGATCCTAAGAATATGGTATACAATGAAAATCCCATTTGGATTCGGTTATATAACCTTTTGTTTGAATTCTGGTGAAGAATGTCTTAAAGCCATAGGAGAAAATCTTGGACAGACTTTGAAAATTGACATGGGGGAGGATGACCAAATAAACTTTGTCAGAATTCAAATTTTGACCATTGCAAAAATTCTAAAATTTATAAATTTGAGGACCTTTGTAGGGCTATGGAGTTAGGAGATAGAATTTGAACTTCCAAATTTCTATTGTTGTCGTTGTAAGAGGAGAAATCACTTTGAAAGCGACTATAGAGCCCCTGCGAGGGGAATTCATTAATCTCTGTACATAAATCAATAATTTGAACTGGCTAGATTGGCTGTGACAAACATGTTTAATTATGGCAGAGAAGATCATAAATCATAGACCCTGGGAGTCATACCCTGTCTTGTGGTACTTATCTTGTGATTTAGATGTCAGAAACACATCCCTGTCCCTAGGTGCTGATAACTCATTTTTGAAATACATAATGTAAATTTTTCTATGAGAATTTACTATATGTGTTTTGTAGGAGAAGCATTTCTTATCAAATTCTAAAGAGGTACTAGGAAGAAGAGACAACAATACCACAACTTAAAATGTGTACATGCTCTGAAGTTCAATCAATTGATTGACCGGGAAAGATGGTAATACATGGTAGTAGGTCTTGCTAATAAACTACATGCTATATGTGTGTAACATTAACTTCGTAACTTCTACATAGTGTGTATTTTAATATTTTGTAATATAGTGGGTATTTTTCTATATTTTGCTATTTTAATATATGTAACTGACAGTACATACCCTACCTCTATCCTGCCAACAAGACCACTATAATCCTTCATCACATATCCAACCCTTTTGGTAACCTTCATAGACCTCTAAAATTGAATTTCACCTCAAATTCTAAATCTAACCATTATCCTCATGGTTGCTTCTTTTATTCCCTACTAACCCAATGATCATCTAGCCTTTGTGTTTTTCTTAAGACCAACCATAATTTCAAAAAGGAGTTAGCTCAACTTAAGCTCGTAGACAGCTATCATTATTATTATTAAAGTTGTTAACATGAAATGTTATCATCTCAATAAGTAGACTTATTGACCACATTTCAAGTGACAACTCACTTCAATTGGGAAATTGAAGTCATATATATATATATATATATATATAAAATTCTCCTCTTAAGACTTGTAGTGTAACCAATTAGTACTCCTTGTTCTATTTCAGTAATTAATATACGCTTAATCTTTGTGCTTGATACTAGATATCTCCTCACTGAAATCATTGTGTTTGTCCACATTTCAGGCCATTGATGGATCCTATTGAGAATGTTGACATTCTAGGATGCGTAGCTATGGAGACTGCATACACTCGTCTTATCACAACTCTTATTTCTTTTCTTGTCGTAGCCAAAGTAGTGTTCGCTCGAGAAGGCAGTGCACAAATGGGTAAACAAATAAGAAAAGGAAATTCTTTTTATAGAATGGTTATTCCTTCCAATGATGTGTATTGTCATTATCAGATTCACATGAGAAGGGGAGCCTTCTTTCGTCTAGCTAGTATCCTAAGGCTGAAAGGAAGCTTGACATATACGATACACTTGAAGTTAGAAGAACAACTTGTGATGTTTCTCCACACCCTTGGTCACAATTTGAGGAGCTTCAAGATTGACCACAAATTTGGGCACTCAGGAGAGATAGTCAACCGATACTTCCACAAGGTGTTGAGGGATATCTTAGTACTCCATAGGGATTAGTTTATAGCACCTAGTCCAAACACTCATCCTGAAATTAGTGGGAAGGACCGTTTCGATCCGTTCTTCAAGGTAATTATTATGTTGTTACAAATTTCTTGTATGGATTTGTATCCTTATCGTATTATCGGTTGACCATACAATTGATGATTGTATCATATCATATAGGATTGTGTTGGAGATATCCATGGAACCCATATACCAATCACTGTCGATGTCGACATGCAGGGTAAATATCGTGATAGAAAAGGCAACTTGTCGCAAAATATTATGGGTGTGTGTTCCTTCGATTATAAGTTTTAGTATTGCTTTGCTGGTTGGGAAAGGTCTGCTATGGATAGTCGTGTTCTAGCTTCAACTTTGTCAAGAGCAGATCCACTTGTTGTTCCCGCCGGTAAGCCAAATCATAGTTTAATATACTTGAGGGTAAAATCAATGTTTCAAGTTTTAACAATCTACTTTATTTATGTAGGAAAATATTTTCTAGTGGATGTTGGATATCCCAATGCACCTAGATTTCTCACTCCTTATCGGTGTACACGTTACCACCTGAAGGATTTTTCAAGAGAAAATCCAATAAACTCTCCACAAGAGTTGTTCAACCACCGACACTCCTCTCTTAGAAATGCAATAGAGTGTATATATGGTATTCTCAAGCATCATCTTCCAATCCTTAGGCATGCCACATCTTATTCTATCATGACACAAGCCCATATTGTATTAGCATGTTCCATACTACACAACTTCATTACGATAGAGGATAACGTTCCATCAGAAATTGGTACCGAAGAGGAAGATGATCGTGATGGGATAGATGTACCAATGCTTGAGACATATGGGTTGTCTCAACATGATAGCTCGACCAGTGGGCACAATTTTGAGATGATATAGCAGTACAATGTGGGAAGACTATAGATCCCGAGAATAGTTGTACTTTTATGGGTCAATGTGTTTTATTTGACTAAATTGATGTATGCAAATACTTTGATAGACATTATGGTTTCCTTTTTCTTTTGTTCGTATCTAGAAGTATTGGACTTGTATAATAGTTGTACTTTTATGGGTCAATGTGTTTTACTTGAGCAAACTGATGTATGCAAATACTTTGATATACATGATAGTTTCCTTTTTATTTTGTTCGTATCTGGAAGTATTGGACATGTTGGTTTTTTTATTTGCTATATTATACAGATGTATGCAGATACAATGATATGTCCATAAATATTTTCCATGTCTATGTTTAAACCATTAACAACAATATGCTTACACCATTAACAAGCCTTTGTACATTGTGAACAGTTGATCTAAACCATGACATACAGAGAACTAATAATGAGCATGGAAGAAACCGATAACATGAGCCACATATCTTCTTCCTCAAAGAAGGTACAATGGACCAAAGAGATGGAACACAAGTTTCTAGACTTGCTCATTGAGCAATTCCAACTTGGAAGAAAAAGAGATGGGGGATTCAAAAAAGAAGCGTGGAACGCCATTAAGAGGCGGTTCAACGCAGATATGCACCTCACTCTAACAAAGGATAATTTCAAAAACAAGCTGAAAACATGGAAGAATGCATATAGAGTGACGAAAGAGTTGAGAAATACAAGCGATTTCGCTTGGAATGAGGCAAATCAATGCATGGATGCTGAGGAGAGTGTGTGGGATGAGCTTTTGAAGGTAGGGTGGTCTTTCTAATGTTTTGATTAAAATATTATTGCCTTCTTATAAAGTTAAATAATGAAACACAAAACCTAATCCATTTATTTATGCCAACATGTAGAGGAGAGAATTCAAAAATGCCAAAGTATATAAGAGGCAGCCCTTCCAATACTTCAATGAATTGAGTGTAATTTTTGGTAATGACATTGCTGAAGGTAATGTAGCTACGACTGCCCATGAGAGTGAGGAAGGGAACCCTATGGAAGAGGCATGTGATGTGCATGATGAAGAGGACATTGGTTTTATTATACCTCTTGACAGTGCTATTGATTTGGATGAAGACCTTAATCATTCAAATCAATCCACTGCAAATAGAGGAACTCCTACATCATCATCAAGGCTGGGAAAGAGGAAAAAATAAAGTATGACCAGTTCCTTGGATGCCATCTGTGAAACAATCAAGAAAATAAAAGATGGCCTTGGCAATGTTCACCTCCACAAAGTGGATAAATCTGATGAGGATAATGTTTTGCTTAGCGCGTATAATGCTCTCAAATCCATCCCTGAATTGAGTTAAGGTATTTTCATGAAGGTATACAACACCTTTTTGCTTCAACATGAAAGAGACAAAGGGTTCTTGCTGATGAATGAGGAGGAGAGAGTGGAGTGGATTGCATTCACATTTGGTGAATTCTAATGATCCACACTGCCCAAAGTATTCACAAATTTAGTGCCAAATAACTATGACATTAACCATAATTTATTTTTTGCATTTAGACTTTTCAGGGGTCTTTGAAACATTTTCATCTGTTATAACTTACCCTTTTGCATGTTTCACGAGGTGAAAATATTGTTGCATCACAATATTCCAATTAGTTTTTACAATGTTGATATGGTACATATGTACCGATTAATTTATTATTGGCTATCATTTTTTCCAAACATATTTAATGTTGTACATAGGATAAATTGATCATTGTTTCCAAACATATCTAATGTTGTACCTATGATAAATTTACTGATATTGTTGCGCGTAATTTCAGTCATTGGATCTATTGTTTTGTTGACTTCCATCCTTCAATTTCACTCTTTGTGCCATCATACGACTATTTTCTACCATGAATGGTTATACCATACCCAAGCCCACAATTAGAATGTTTATCTATGGGGGTTCTAAAGGTTGTTGTGCCCAAAATCAGTGTTCATGATTACAAAGATAGGCTGAAAATTTGATGAGTAATACCTTTATTTGTAATTTTCAACACTGATTTGGGTAGAGCAGGCATTACAACCCTCGTAGATGAACATTCCAATTGTGGGCTCAGGTAAGGTTCCATCTAACTTTGATTGATTCAATCTAATTACATTGATTTGGTGATTAGATGAATGGTTTTGAGAGAAAGAAGCCTCTTTTTGATAAATACTCAATGCTAATGTCAATGTAATTAGATTGAATCAATGAAAGTTGGATTGAATCAATGTAATTAGATTGAATCAATGAAAGTTGGATTGAATCAATAAAATTTGAGTTTGACATGCATCAGTTTTGACCTTGCAGTCAAGAAAAGCTTTCAAATCATAATCTTGGATTAAATCTTTCTTATTTTATTTTTTAGCCATTTCAAAGCAATTTTAGGCTACCACACACTATTATTTCGGATGGTAACTTGCACTTCCTAAATCACTCTTAATGATCAATGTGGAAATTTTTTGGTTGTATGTCATGCTTCTCCTGTTCTTTTCATTTTTTGAGTGTCACCACTACAAAGGTTGTCTATTGCA
Source organism: Thuja plicata (assembly GCA_018584345.1). Taxonomy (NCBI): domain Eukaryota; kingdom Viridiplantae; phylum Streptophyta; class Pinopsida; order Cupressales; family Cupressaceae; genus Thuja; species Thuja plicata. Next base: position 15,386,439 of record MU225256.1, on the reverse strand, counting down.
CCTTATTCCATGCTTTTTGCATTTACCATCAACAAAATAAGTAATGGGACTACCTTCATGTTATTCAGCATAGCTACAACCGAGCTACCCATGTTGCTACAAAAAATTAAGCACTCCACTAGAAAAAAAGTATTGGAAAAATATTCTTCCTTCATTTTACCATCATGTTATTCTCCTTTTGAAGTCTCATATCAGATTCTGGTTGCTCTTCTAAATTTAGAATACACCACTAACAAAAAAATAATTGGAAAATATTCTTCCTTCAAGTGAATATTTTCAACCTTGATGCAAAATTTTAGGACATAATCCAATCAAATTCAAGACACTTCACAATCCTCATTGAAAACTTCATCTTTTTCTAGGTTGATGATCATACATAGATTGAGTTGGATAAACAAAACAACTTCACCAGATGATATACATCACACATGGGTCTTGCACTGTTCTCCAAGAAACTAAGCTCAATGAGTTCTTCTACATCTTCAAGCTTAACCCTGGCATCTTTGAAGTTTTCAATGTGATTCATCTCAAGTTTTAGGAGGCACCTCACGTGTAGGAGGACGCTTCCATCACTCATCCTAAGGTTATCATTTCAAATTTTGAGCAAATGTTAGCTAAGCATACTTTTCTTAATGTTCAAACTCAGACCAATTGCAAGAAGCGAACCATCATTCATCTCGGTTAAGGCACAGGTGTTCTAGTAACATAAACTAAGAGGTTCTTTCAAACCACTTAAATTAAGCAGTTTCATTATCTCACATAGAAATTGGGCATAAATTCTCTTGGTAGGGAATAATCGATGAGATTCAATCTTGTGTACATAGGAATAAGTTTAGTATTTAGCTTTTTTAATTTTTACTTTATAAGTTTTTATCTTTTGCATTGCTTTCTGCTTCTTACAAGTGTTTGGCTCTATTCGACCAGCACACATCCTTGTCAGTGTGCATCTATTTATTGCAACTAATGAAGAGTGTAACCCTCAGTTTTAGCAGAAATCTCCTTTGCGTTTGTCTTTCCTTCTTGTAAATTCTCTCTCTTACCTTTCTGTTGGGGGTTTTTTGTTTATCACTGTGCTTAAGCAATTGGCTAAATTGATCAATCGTGCTCCAAAAACTGAATTAAGTATTCTAACAACAACCAATCATGTCTTTGAAACTTCAACCTCTAATCATGTTTAAGACAAGCATATTTTTCATTTCTTTGGATTTCAACCATCTAAGATGCCTCTCTATCGTTTGTCAGTTTTGTTATCAAGGCTAGGTGATTATTCTTGGTTTTCTACACTGGCTCAAAGACTTGTTTAACTCATGATGAGATGGACTTGGCTTCTGCAATAATTTGTCGAGGCTAAATTATAGTAGACATACTAAACACTTTTAAGGGACAAGGACAAATGACTTGTTGAAAAACATGTGGCGGAATTTCTACAGACATATGAAGAAAGTAAAATGCAAAATCAAATCATTTTGCACTCATATGTAAATCAAGAGGGAAGAGATCTTCAATAGAATAGTACAGAGTTTTCTGAATTATTGTAGTCTCTCTCAACAAAGGAATCACCACTGCAGAACATGAAACTCCTACCCAACCAGAATGTTGATTAGGAGAAATTTTGAAAATTGGGCACAATGCATACACCCACACCATCAACACCTAATGAGATACTTTGTTTCATAACCCAAGGTTTAATAAACATGTTTTTAACTTGATGCCAACAAGATTTCTTCTAATATTGAATTTCCATATTTCCTGCATTTGATTTTTAATAACAGGATCTTTCCAATTTCCATCTGATGATAGGTTGAGGAAGCTAAAAGCAAACACTTTTCTCATTAACAAAAGATGTCTAGTTATTATAAATGAATCAAATATAGTCTCAAAATCACTTTTCATAACCGACTTACGATGGATTGAGAAACAATAGATGTGTATTTAAAAATATAACACAGGTAATCCTATTAGCCTATTTTGTTGATTTGATCACACAAAATTTGATTGATGTGTTGCTCAACTTTTGGCCTTGGGAGTACCTACATAACATCAGTATGTTTTTGAAACACATTAGTTAGATCAGGTAATATGCATTTTGCAAATTACTGAAGATCCCGAAATGTATAGCACAATATTTTTTTAGATAAATTAGTTTTTTTTTAAAAAGTTGATTCTAGTTTTCCACAGTTCATTCATATTCAATTTAGTTTCTAGCATTTGCTTTTGATCTTGTAAATCTCAGGGTCATTAAAAATCTGTGCATGAATTCACTCACATAAGAAGCATACAAAAAGTGATTTTAATTTTTAATCCATTCCCCAAGTCACAATTGCCTGGTCGTAAACTTCAAGAGCATAGAGGGTTAATGGAGGGGTATATTTCTTAAATTGTGGTTTTGGAGTGTTAGTCATACATGAAATAGAAACATAGATTATTGTTCTTCTTGCATTTGTTAGTCCTGCTGCTTTTAGCATATTTAAGTGGTAGATGACTATATTGTTCATGATTCTGTCTCATGTTATATGTATATACCTGTTGCATTTGTTATTATTGTTGCACTAGGATAGTTATGTCTCATGGTAAAGAAACATAAATGGATAGTTCTGAGACTACACATATGATGATATTGTGAGACTACACATATGCTGATATTAAAAATGTTTGAAATAGCTTTTGGATTCGATTCTGTAGATATTTTTTGCATCAATGTTTCTAATCACACTTTGTGATCCTTCATCAAGATGAAAGAGCAAAAGGATTGGAAGAGAAGTCAATCATTTTGCTCTCTTTCATCCTGATGATGGATCACATAGTGTGATCCGAAATGTTGACGCAAAAATTATGTACACAATCGAATGCAATGAACTATCTGATAATAAAATTTAAAGTACACAAACGTGCGAGACTCCACATATGTTGATAAAAAATGAGCTATCTGACAATTGTTTACTATTCATGTTTGTAAACGGTCAATATTTCTGATGGTATTCCTTGGTGTATTCCATTTAAAAATAAACAAGTTTTAGTTTTCCTATCATGTTTAGTTTGTATATGCAAGATTGTCCATCTAACAATACAGATAGTAATGGGAAGAATGAGCGGGATATGAGACGGTTTCTCGCCGAATGTGGAGCATAAGGGCGTAGAGTTTGGATTTCCCTACGTTTTCTTGTTTAACGGTTTGTTTTCACACCAACATTCAGTTCATGGATATTGTTCTTCCTCATCTTTTATCTGATGCTATAAATGTTTCATTGTATTTTTTTTTGTATAAGTTTGTAATATCAACTTAAATGAAACTTTTTCATTTTGTACTAATAGAAAATAGTCATGTTTTTATATGAATGTTGCTATATGTCTCCAATACTAAGTTTGGTTGCTTCAATAGTATGAATGAACAAAAATCTATTTGATACAGGGGTGATGACTATGATAAGTGTTTCTATATGTGACTGTGGTGATGGAGTGCGCTGCGTGTTGAGGATGTCACACAAAGACAATAATCTGGAGCATAAATTTTGGACTTGTGTAAATAAGAAAAAGGTTGTTAATAGAACTATATTTAATGTTTACAAATAATAAATATTAATCATTATAGAAATACTAACTTAGATTTATATTGTCGGATGGTGGTGGATGTGACTACTTTCGGTGGGCCGATGATGCCCCATCTCTGTCTACATCATTTGCACCATCTACACATATACCTGTTGTGGATGATGAGTGCAAGTCTTGCAAGGTGCTCGAGACAGCTATGGAAAAAGTGGAGGCTACCTATAAAGTCGATGTCAAGTTTCTACCACGTTTTGTTTGTGCTCTAATCACACTACTTTGTTGGGTCATTATGCAGAAATAGTTATATATATATATACTTGGACTCTTAAAAAAATGTCGAACAACCAATAGCCTAATATGTGAACTAGTAGTCCTCTTATTTGTCAATATTTCATAAGGTACTTTATCTTTTTATTAGATAACAAATGAGTGTCATTATGGCTTATAATGTTCCCCACTCCATTCATACAAACAAAATTACCTATTTTATTATTAAGCTTGATATGGAAAAAGATTATGATAAAGTGTATTAGGAATTCCTAATACAAATCCTCAAAAAATTGGTTTTGAACCTAAATTGTGAAAATAGGTTCTCTCATGTATAACAAAGGCCAATTTCTCAATCCTAGTTAATAGAAAGTAACTATAAATCTGTGAAAATTGAGTTGGAATATAAACATCCTTACTTATAACTTAAACAACGAACCTAAGAAACCATCTAAGAGTCAAAAGATAAAATATCCTAGATGGAGTTTACTTGCAGAATCAAAGAAAAGATTGAAGATAGATTTTTTTATTAAAGTATTACAACATCCATATAATAACACTTGCACTGTATATTTTGAAGGCATGATCCTAATAGTTAGTAACATAGTATAGTTCGTAACATAATAATCGATTAAACTTGATTCTAAGTGCAAAGAAAAATAAAATATGATGTATTTGTCATTTGTGAAATATTGAATATGATATTCCTTATAAATTTAAAATATAATCTAATAATTAGTAGAAAGGAGATCAACATATATTTTTATGAGCATAAGCATGAAAAACTAGTTGTCAGACGTGCTACTACACATAGTAATAATCCATAAAATAATTCAAGCAAATAACAGTTTAAAAAAATAAAAAAATGGACAAAATAAATCACAACATTAAATTAATTAAATAGTAATAAAAAAATTATAAAGTCTTTGTCAAATTCCATTTCCAATATGAAATGTAGAACCAAACATAGAAGATGGAGTGTCTAATTCCAATTCCAATTCGAAATTGTTGAACCAAACGCAGAAGTTGGAATTTGTTAGTTCCAATTCTGATTTCGAAATTGGCAACCAAACGCAGAAGATGGAAACATGTGAAACCGAAAGATCAAAACCTTATTATGAGATAATAAGGTTTTGAGTCAAATTCCAATTCCCCAACCAAACGGGACCTTATGGGCCCGTTTGGCAGCAGGAATACCATATCCTAGATATGGCCAATTCAGGGAGATGTTGCATATTCAAGAAGATGCTTATCCTCAAAATGAAATCTGGAATATGGTCTAAACCATTTGGTTCACCCGGAAGATGAATGAGAAGATGCATAAGGAATTTTAATTCTTTATTTTTTTAATTTCTTTGAATATGGTGTGTATATATACACACATGCACACATGTGTATATATATATATATGTTGGAATTGTATTGAGATGATGTACTTTATCTGCTCGTCGGTAGCCTCTGTGTGTTCTTGTTAACTGATGTATTCTGTTTCTGCTCGTTGCATGAATTCTGCCTTCTGCTCCTTAGATGCACTTTGTGGCTATCAATTATTAAGAATTCATGTGCTAACAATTGAGTATGAACATCTATTTATACTAATCTAGGCTCAATTCTTGATTCATGCATTTACACGTTAACTCTAGATTCAAGATATACAACTTGATCTTGATCTGTAGTTAGATATGCTTTAGATCCGTCAGGATGCTTTAAAGCATTTACATAAAGCATGCATGATCATCTAATCTAATTTAAAACAAAAATAAAACTCTATAAATAGATTTACATTGCTTTAATCGACGTGTAAAACTCAGATCCACAATTTGCAGGTTCTTGATCTGTCTGTCGGTTCTGATGGTCGATTTTCTTGATCGTCGGTGTTCCTTTCTTTGAACATGTCATCGGGCATGCTTATCTGTTCCTATCAGGTTGATTCTGGAAACTGTGTTGCCGGTAATGCTTGTGTTCACCGGTAATGCTTGTGTTTGCCAGTAATGCTTATGTTCGTCGGTAATGCTTATGTTCGCTGGTGAATCTTGTCATATTTATACTTAGCATTTTTCTCAAAATTCTGTGCTGTCGGGTATGCTTGCATTTCACTGGTACTGCTTGTGTTCCGCCAGTGATGCCTGCTGTCTGCCGGTAATGCTTCCTGGCTGTGTTTTTCCTCTAAGTATACTAATGGAAAAATAATGTCATCAATCTCCCCCTTTGACATTAGTATCAAAAACATGATATGTGCAACATACTGAGTATATTAGTATGTACACCTGTGTAAACTGCTTCCTTAGTCATTAGAATGACTCCCCCTATGTATATGTTGGTAAGTGTAAGTATATATATATATATATCCTTTATCTTTTTGTTTCTTTTTTTTGATATATATATATTGTACATAGCTATATACATTGCCTCTTCCTTCTTTTTTGATGCTAAGGACAAAGGTACTTACAACTTCTCAAAAAGGTGGGAATGTGAGGATTTAATTTCCTCCATCATTTTCTCCCATTTTTCTTTCAACATTTCTAGAGCCATGTGCTCTAGTGAAATTCTTACATGAATATCATAGATGTTGTCTACGACAGACATCTCCGGGGTTGCTATAAGATTTCTGGCTTCTAAAATATGTTGCTAAAGTATTGTGAGATTTGGTAAGATATGAGCTTGGAGTTCTGTGATCTCACCCCTGAATTGGGTCTTAGCATCCCATATTTCCTGTCTTAGCCTATTTGCCTCAATGACTGTGTCATGATGTGCCTTTATGCTATCTCCATGTGTGGTTAGGCTTTGTGCACTCTTAGTGACATTTGCATCAATTTTTGCAAGCTTGTCACTGTTCTCCTTTGAAAATTTGTCAAGTGTGCACATTTTCTGAACTAAGGTTATTGCCTCAGCAATCATTGGCTACAGTTCATCACTAAGTTCGGAGAGCTTGACCTTGTTCAATGCCACTTCTTGGCTTGTCTTATCAATTAGCTTGTATTGATATTTCTTCTCTGCTTGTTCTTCCATTGCTTGGTCGGCTTCTATCCCTTGCTCTGTTATAGCGTCGGCAAGAACAACAATTTGTTCCTTAACTGAAGCATTTTCATCAATTTTCACTTCAGGAAGTAGTTGTTGGAGAATATCTTTGGCTTTCTCAAGTGCCATGTTTTCTCTATGTTCTTTAATCATCTTCTTTTGTATGGCTTTGCATTGACAAAGTACTCCAAACTCTTGAAGTTTATCACTATCCAAAGTGGTGATGTCCCAATTTGGTACTTCAATGATTTCATCAAGTGTGACCACCAGAATGTCTTTCTTTGTTATTTTCTTCTTCTTCTTCTTTGGCTAGTTGGTGGTGGCAGATTGATGTAATACCATCTGCAAAGCCTGTGATTGTGTAGATTTTGTTGGTGAGTGTAAAGATGTTGAGGCATCCTTTTGTACTTGTTTTATGATCACCGACCGGTTTTGTGAAGACGTCTCCTCATGAACCTTGGGTGTGTCAACATATGAATCTTCTTTTTGTTTCATGTCCTCATTTTTCTTTACTTCCTCACTCTTTCCTTGCTCTTCAATCTGCTTTGATGTGTCCTCTGTCATTTTCTCTGCCTCTTGCTCTTTCTTTTCATCGGTGGCATCTTGCATTTCTGTATCGGTATCCTTTGGAGTATTGGATGCCCCTTTGTTTTCATCTGTACCCATATCTTTGGGTATATCATCATCTTTCTTAGATGATTTGTCCTGGCTAGACTGTGTATCGATAGCATCTATCAATATATTCATATTAGTTGGCGTATTGACAGTTGCAATGTCAATAGCCTTGTCCTGTTCATCGGTCTTACCCTCTGCAGTAGTATTGATGTCTTAATCTTTTTGGATTTCTGCTACAGGGTCTTTACTTGTAATGGTGTCGACAGTGTTGTCTAACCATGATTCATAATTAATATCCACATCTAAGTTACCCTTAATTGTTAGATCTTCCTTGGCAACTTCTTCATCCTCCAAGGTAATGTGGATGGGACTATTCGGTGTTTGATCATGTTGGTCATCTTTTGACCAATCTTCATCTATAACATCTGTTTGTTTCTAACCTGTGATTTGCACTTCTTCATTTTCCAACTCAATTGTTGAGTGACCTGCTGTGTTGATAGGTTCCTTTGTAGGAATGTTTGTCTCTGCAGGTTTTAGTATACCACTCCACATTTTGTGAGTGTCTTCCTCTAGCTCTATAAGTTTCTCTTGAAGAA
>MU225256.1:15350953-15373497 GCA_018584345.1 Thuja plicata | reverse complement strand
CACACATTTGTGTACATATACACACATACACACGTGTGTTTATACACACATACATGTGTGTGTGTATACACACATGTGTGTATATACACATACAAGTGTGTATCCATGTATACACATATACACACATTTATGTATATATACATCCATATACACACATGTGTATATATACACACATATACACACCATACATATACACACATGTGTATATATATACACACATTTGTGTATATATACACACATATACACACATGTGTATATACACACATGTGTATATACACACATGTGTATATACACACATGTGTATATACACACACACCATACATGTGTGTATATATATAGACATATATACACGTGTGTATATACACACATATACACACATGTGTATATATACACATGTGTATATACACACATACATATATACACACATGTATATATATACATCCTTATAGCAATATAATATACATCTTTATAGTCACGGATCCCACGAAATATTAAATTTGCTTTTGTGAAAATTGGAATTGGAATTCGAAATTCCAATTCCACCTATTTAGGTGGAAGATGATATTCCCATTTTGGGGGCAAAATGAGAATTTCGGAATTCCAATTCCATTTTTTTCCAAGGACCCAAACATGGAATTTGGCATTATCCAGAATTAGATAATGCCAATTCTGGTCCAATTCCTGCTACCAAATAGGCCCTATAATTTGTTGCACACCCAAAAGCATGCAAGTGATAATTTATATCCATTTAGAAAAAAAAGATATTATTATTTTTTGGCAAAGGGGACATTGGCCTATAATATATTAGAAATATATAAAGAAGAGTATAAAATTATGAAGGTCATAAATATAATAAATGTTGTTGTCTACAAGTCTTTACTTAAATTTTCTTTATATCAATTTTAAAAGAAAACCAATTGTTTTAAAAATGTAAAATTGTAAAGGTCACAAATGTTGTTGTCTACATGACTACATAAGGTTATGCTTGTATTTATAAATATCAATTCTTAAAATTAAATTATTAAATAAATAGTATGTTTATTAAAAAGTCTTTGTCATCTATCATCTTATCATAAGATGATACAATTCTTATAATATGTTAATATAAGAATTTGTAATAATAGTTCAAATCATTTAGCAAATAAAATCTATATAAATTATTTAAAAAATTTAGCTAACAAACCTACATATTTATATTTTTACATTTTTCAATATTAACATTCATATAATTTTTTAATTATTTTTAATTAATTAAAATTATAAGATAAAAAAAAGTGAAGAAAAAAATAATTATTGTAATTTTTATGGAAACATAGCATTCTTGTATAAAAATCTTCCATGTGTGATTTTTTTAATCTTAATTTTTCTTAAAATATATTAAAAAAACTGGAAACATATGCTATATGATTGAGATAAAAGTTAAGGAATGAGATATCCATTAAACCAAAATAATTATAAAAGCATATTAGTGACCTATACTATGCCTCTCAATTAAAGTCAAGGAATGGATATATCCATTCAACCAAAGTAATGAAGAGATGCTATATACCTAGAAACATTTATGATAGACATCCTTATCAAAGAACATTCTATCACCTTCACTAATTGTTGCACTTAAAACCAATTGAATGACACAGAAAATGACAATCAAAACATATTCCATCCCCTTCATTAAGTGTACCTAAATCAATTGAATTACACGCCTTTTGATAAGAATATTTTGGACTGTAAGGCAATTCTGAAAGATAAAATGTCCTGATTAATCTTCACGTTCTTTAGCTTCAGCTGGAGAGAGCTTGGACTTGAAGATCTCTGCTGTGTGAGTGCAGAGCGCTGCCTCATCCACACCGGAAGAGAAGAATGTCAGGAGGAGGAGCAGCAGCAGCTTCGCTGAAGTTCGTAGTTAATGGAAAAGAAGTGGAAGTGCAGAAACCAAATCCTCAGAGCGTGCTGGGTGACTTTCTGAGGGAGGAGATGGGTTTGAAAGGGCTGCAAATGCCTTGCAGGGAAGGAGGATGTGGGGCGTGCACCGTCATAATATCTCATTCTCAAGGTGACCACCGCCCTGTGAATTCGTGCCTCAGGCCTCTCTGCTCTGTCGATGGAATGTCAGTGACCACCATTGAAGGGGTGGGGAGTATCAAAACTGGCCTTTCTCCTCTTCAGAAAGCACTTGTGACCCACCATGCCACTCAATGCGGATACTGTACCCCCGGCATGGTAATACTAATCATATATACTATAAAGCTTATGCCATGATGATTACTTTTGGTTGGTTCTTTGCTGCATCCTATAATCCAGTCGGCATACCCAGATCAGATTAAGTGCATATATTTATTGCTGTGGGGTTTTTGACAGTGGACTCCACATATCACCCTGGTCGCCTAATTAAAAATCTGTGAGTGGGTAGGCCTTCAGGATCAAATGGTTAAATAATAAAAGGTAAGTGTTTGACCATAAATACTAACTTGATGCTTACAAAACCTTCATGCCGTAGAAGAATGAAATTGATTTGCGCATCTTAAAACCCATGGAAGAAAACCTAATCTCAAGACAGAAATGAAATACACATGCTTAATTCGGTGGGCCTTGTTGGAAGTGACTGATTGTGCACACTAGTTACTGTGCATCAACTGTTCGACCTCATGGAGTTGTTTTGGTGTATTTCAGCACTGAGCTACCAACCTTCCTCGTGATTAAAAGTTCTCTGTTTTTCTGTTTTTTTAAAAATAAATTCCTTCTCACAGTGTGAGTGTGACTTATTTCTCCGGCAAAACCAAACATTACTGTTTGGCTTGGAGCTGATATTTGTCAGATTGAACATTTCATAAAAAGACAGGTTTCACAGCAGCTGCTAGCCCTTTCAATACGGAACGGTATAACAGGAATGCACTAAAACCTTAAGCCTATGAGATCAAGACCATACACTCCTTATTCTACCAGTCTAGAAACTTAAAAATGCTAACTTTAATTAAATTTCATCGAAGTTAACAAATCTTTACATTTTTGGGTTTCATAACAGTAATACGTTTCAGCAGATTGGCTGCCGTCTTTCTTGTTTCACAGAACGGCAGTAATCTTTTGGCATAGATTTCTACAGTCTTTATGCCTTTGTAGCCAATCAGCAAGGTGAAGAGTTCAAATCATGGTAGATCTGGTAGACTCAGAAATAAAACTGAATTATATACTTCACATTTCACTTTAACAGAAAATTTTCATTCCTTGACAAGCTTGTCATTCCAAGCTTGCTTGATATTGCTGTTGGAGACAAAATTTCGTCACAGAAATCTACTGCAGAAATTCAAGAAGTTTGAACTGATACCTCAAATAATCTTCTCACGCTAGAAATTTTAAATTATTGTGCAAAATCATAGTTTGGGAGGGTATAAATCGTCCTTACACAGAACCGACTGCAACAAAAATATTCTAATTCTGCAGTTGTAGGGTCAAAAAGAGGGGGTTGTTTTGGTTCTTCCCAGCCTTACATGGGGAACAGAGCATACCGCAAGCCCACTGACGATTTTGATGCCGCACAGACTGAGCCAAGTAATTAGGTCAAGTCTTTTGTCGTCAGACTCTGAAAATTCAGCCCATACCGTAGTGTAAGATTAGAGTCTTGCAATTATACTTGAATCTTTTTTGAAATGTAAGATTTCTTATTAACGCGATACAGATGTATCGCCACACTCGTTACTTGTGCAACTTAAAATCTCCAGGAACTATTAAAATTAAAACCAACATTAGTGCACATTTGCTGCACCGCACTATACTTATGTTTGTAAAGCTCCTTTGGTATCAAGCGTTCAAACAACGAAGAGATATAGCAAATAGCTATCCACCATATCCATTCATAATTTACAGAAATAGAAGGTATGAATAAAAAAGATAATATCTGCGATCTTAATCAATACCGTTCCTTTCCGCATTACGTTCCTTTCCGCATTACCGTTCCTTTCCGCATGACTTCATTTCTACCATCATCTCATCGGGAGAATATTATTCCTTTTATGACCGTGCTGTAAGAGACGAACAGATTCCGTTCTGAGGCAATCTGTTTTTAGTTTTATTGGGATCCAAGCAGTAAACACTTTTAGGATGCAAAGATGCTTATGCTTGAAAAGGGTTTATTCTGAGTGTACACGAGACCAAATTCGTTTGATATTCATTTTCATAGCCATATTCCGTTTTAAACAGTCTTTCCCATTTTCTTCTCAATTACAATATTAGGATCTATTTCTCTTATACTTTCCCTTCATTGTGATTATATGGTATCAAGTTTAAACTATAGGCCTCGCCATATTGTGTGTTTATTTGAGATGCTGCCTGGGAAAGACTCTTTGGCATGTGGAGGATGGCATGTTAGAAGCTTATTCAATCTAATCACCAAACATAATGTTGCTACATATTTCATAATCTGATGAATAAGTAAGTATAGAACCTGTTTTGTATGTTTATTGAATGGATTCAACATTCATGATTCACAGAAAAGAGCTGGAGTTTTATGCTTCACTACTCCTCCACACTAATACTAACTAGGAAGGGGAGCTGGAGGCTTATCCATAAAGATAGCTACTAGACGGGGCAGTAATAATTCTCAGTTATGTCTACAATCAGGTTCAAAGTAAGGTCGGAACTTAGGTAAAACAATGTTAGTCGGGCTTAAAAATTTCAATCTTCTACACGCATACATTTCTTAAAAGAATGTATCTGTTTCCAATAAAATGAGTTGTTAAGAGCATTAATCTAATCTCCCTAATATGCCTCTATTCTAAACCACCATAGATGATGTCAGTTTGATAATTTAGGATGCTGCAGAAAGCATCTTTGTTTGACCTGTTGTCCTCAAACAGTATTATTCGGCTTTTGACTTTTTTTGAATGAATGAATGAAAGATTTTAATGATGTCCACGAGACTTGATCAGTGTATGGGGCCAAGAGATCACAGGCTTAAGCTCTCTCCATATTCCTTTTAATGTCAGATCTCTTGCTATGGATCTTGACTAGAAAGCTAGCAGTTTGATTTATCTTATCCTCATCAAATAAACTGCACATGTTGTCTGCCTTCGAGATGAATTCATACTGGTCACGGATATCTTCATACACTGCGCACTCTATGAGAAAGTGCCATTCTATCTCAATTGCTCCCATCCTGCAAAATATGCAAACTCTCTCTTCCCATAGCTCTTTGGGCCTCTTCCACCTACCCATCTCGCACCTTAAATGATGCGAACCTGTCCTCAACTGTGCCACTAATTAGATTAATGCAGGGCACCCACATGACGAAGGGTACCCAATTTTGAAATTTGAAATTTGTCCATCAGTAGGCATTAGATGTTTTGACCAGCTCTTTAAGGCTTTTAATTTGTAAGTGGCAGGGAGTTTCATAAATAGTCTCACATCCTGGGAGTAGTGCAGTCCTTGTAAGGCTCTAAAATTAGCAAATATGAATTGGTTTGAGAATACCGGACGAGTGTAGTGGGGGGTTTTTCTTTTTAAGTTTAAGTTTTTGATTTTTATTTTGGTTTTTGGAGGGGGAATGGCTGTGCGTAGCATTTCTGCAGGACAACAATTTTGGGTGTGTGTCTTTGAAGAAGGTTTTCTGAAATAAAAAAAGAACCTCCAGATTTTGGCAAGGAGGAGGATTTTGAAGTGGTTTTGTTTTGAGGGTTGGAATAATCCTTTATTGTTGCAGGTCTAAGGACAGCCATGGATCAGATTTGAATGTTGTTATGAGAAGCCAATAGGGTAGTCTCTTGGTTATGTAAACTTGTTCAATATTACAATTAGCTAATAACAATTTCATTAGTTTGTTGTATCAGTTTTGTGCTCATACAATCTTATTTTCTTTTCTGATTTATAAATCAGATTTGCAGAAGTGTTGAAGTGTGTTTTGGGTGTTTGTTAAGGGGTGTCCAACCCTTTTACGGTAGTGGTATTAGAGCTAGAAGATTCCAAGTGTATAGGCAGATCCGATGTATACAAGAGGAGCTCCACGTGGTTGGGGTAGAGGTAGAGTTAGAAGTGGAGGTAGAAATCCTCCTGATGTTGTGACTGGTGAAGATTTCAGAGCCTTGAGAAGGCAAGTTGAAGCTTTACAAGAGGAAATTAAAAAGAGGTTTTGCTCAAAGGAGAGGACTTGAGAGTGAAGAGGATGAAGCTACAGAAAATGGTAATGATGTAGGTGATGAAGCAGCAACAACAGTTGTGAATGATCCTTTGTTGAAGACATTATCAAAAATGGGAAAAAGACCAAAAGTTGATGTTCCTACATTTAGTGGGAATTTGAAACCAGAAGAATTGATTAACTGGATAAATGACATGGAAGGGTACTTTGAATTTGAGGAAGTAGAAGACCCTGACAAAGTGAGATTTTCAAAGACTAGGTTGAAGGAACATGCCTCTATTTGGTGGAAAGTGGTGCAGCTTGAAAGAGGAAGGAGAGGCAAGGAGAAAATTACTAAGTGGTATAGAATGGTGGACAAGATGAAAAGACAACTCGTTTCAGTGGATTATGAATTACATTTCCTAAAAGAATGCAAGGTTTAAAACAAGGACCCAAAACAGTGGAGGAGTATACAGATGAATTCCATAGGATCCTGATTAGAAGAGGGCATGCTGAAGCTACTAAGGAGAAGGTTGCAAGATGCATCAATGGTTTGAGGCTGAGCATACAAGAAGAGATGGCTTTGATGAGAGTTTACACAATGGAAGATGCATAGCAATTTGGCTTAAAAATTGAGGAAAGAATGAGCAAAAGGTATGAGAGTAAGCAAGGAGGAAGGGGCCATGGTGGAAGAATAGAAGGAAGATCTTACAAGAATGATGATAGCAATTAGAGAAGTCAGAAAAATGAGGACCAAGGCAGCAGCAAAAATTAGAGATAAAATGATTCATATGGTCCTAGAGATCAAAATCCAAGAGGTAGAGGGAGGTCGGGTAAAGGTTTTGGAAGAGGAACTTTCAGAGGAACCTGTTTTAAGTGTGGAGAATAGGGTCACAGAGCATATGACTTCTCTCATGAGGAGGAAAGAACAAAAAAGAGATCAGTAAATCAGAATAGAGTAGCCAACATTAATGCAGAAAATGCACACTCATCTCAATTAGAAGAGGCAGGAAGAGGTGAAGTCTTGATGACAAGAGCATTGTTGAATGTAGACAATGAACCAGCTCAATGGAAGATATTTTTTCAAGACAAGATGCAAGTGGGAAGGGAAGGTTTGTAATGTCATCATAGATAGTGGAAGCATAGACAACCTTGTTTTACAAAGAAATGGTGAAAAACTTGATGCCAGAGAAGATGAGACACCTAAACCCATACAGGATAGCGTGGGTGCAAGATGATCAAAAACTCTTGGTCAGCGAACAATGCTTGGTAAAATTCAAGATAGGAAGTTATTTTGACAAAATCTTATGTGATATTATTCCTATGGATGCATGTCATATTTTGTTAGGAAGGCCTTGGCAATATGATAGGAAAGCAATGCACGATGGTTATACTAACACCTACACATTAACCAAGGATGGAGTAAGACATAAACTAAAGCCTTTGAAAGAGAATTTGGTTCAGGTTTGTTGTAATGCAAGAATTTGTTTAGTTGATGCAGGGGGGTTCTAAGGACGTTCGTAGAAGGTATGAAGCATGAGAAAGTTTGTTTTTCTTTGATTCGTAAGACTAACCATGAAAATGTAGTTGTACCTACGAAGATTGCAGATTTGTTGCTAGAGTTTAAAGATATTATTTCAGATAATGTGGCAGAAGGACTCCCACCAGTGAGGAGGATAAGCCATCAAATTAATTTGATTCCAAGAGTTAGTTTGCCAAACAAGGCAACCCATAGAATGTCTCCTGCAGAGAATGGAGAGTTGAATAGACAAGTGACAGATTTGTTAGAAAGGTTTGATCAGGGAGAGTTTGAGTCCTTGTGCAATACCTATAGTGTTATCACCAAAGAAGAATGGAGAATGTGCATGGATTTCAGAGCTATCAACAAGTTTTCCAGAAAGTAAAAATTTCCCTTGTCTAGGATGGATGATATCATGGATTGTTTGAGTGGAGCTGAGTACTTCACCAAAATTGATTTGAAGAGTGGCTACATCATATATGAATCAGAGAAGGAGATGAATGGAAGACAACTTTCAAGACTAAGATTTGTTTGAATGGTTATTCATGCCTTTTGGACTAACTAATGCACCTAGTACGTTTATGAGATTGATGAATGAGGTATTGAAAGAGTTTTTGGGCAGACTTGTAAATGTTTATCTTGATGATATTTTGAATTTAGCAAGACACTAGAAGAACATTTGATGCATGTTAGACTTGTGTTTTAGAAGCTTAGAGATGAATTGTTGCTGATTAACCTCAAGAAGTTCAGCTTTGTGAAGAGGGAATTGGTATATTTGGACTTTATTGTATCGGGACAAGGCATCAAGATGGATTTGGAGAAGGTGAAAGCTATCTTAGAATGACAAGTGCAATAGAGGTGAGATCGTCTCATGGATTAGCAAGTTTTTTTAGAAAGTTCATTAAAGGTTTCAGTAGTATTTGTGCGCCACTAACTAAGACTATGAGAGAAGATAAGGAGTTCAAGTAGATTACAGGGGCAGTGAAGAGGTTTGATATGTTGAAGACCAAGTGACAGGACAACATGTGTTAGCACTCCCGAATTTTAACAAGGTATTTCTAGTTGATTGTGATGCAAGTGGTAATGCTATTGGGGCTGTTTTAAGCCAAGAAGGTAAACCCATTACCTACTTTAGTGAGAAGTTAAATGATGCTGAGAAAAGGTATTTTGTTTATGATCACGAGTTTTATGCTATTGTTCAAGCACTTTAGAAACGAAGACACTGTCTCTTGTCTAACAGTTATGCATTCCTAGGAGTTCTATGAGATTGAATTTGATTAAAGAAAAACATAGTGGAGGTCTTGCAGGATATTTTGGTTTTGATAAGACTATAGCACTTGTTGGAGAGAGTTATTAGTGGCCTCAATTGCAAAGGGATATAAGGAAATATGTTCAAGGTTGAAAGATATGTCAAATGGCAAAAGGTGTTAGTCAAAACACTAGTCTATTGTAGTAACCCCTTGGGTTATCCAATTCAACAACTTGCAATGTTTGTGTTTATATTGAGATGTTTTTGCCAAGAAATGATATACAATTGCAATTAATTAATTCAACAATGAATGCTGATGCAAATTGGAAAGATTTTCAAATTTGATCAATTGTTATATTTGCAAACACAATATGTTCAATTCATATTTCATACAATGCTTGGAAAATTCACTTGACATCATACCTAAAAAATGAAGACAAGAAATATATGAAATTTTGGAAATGAATGTATGGCTGCAACTGTAGATGAATTCTGGCAATATTGAAATTAAGTGCTTGTACTGTTCACACCACTGTAGCGGATATTGTTCATGCCCCTATAGCAGTTGTATAAACTCCATTAAGGATAATGCTGATAGATACATTAAAATCTGGGTTGATATCAGCAATTTAATGGTCTGATCAGAGGCTCGAACTGCTGCAATGTCTTTGTTCTCCACCTCCAAACCCTCACAATGCCTTATTACACCCTTATTGCTAGATGTATGAAGAAATGAGTCCAAATAATGAAGCGCTTTGCCTAGAGAGAACACGCCTAGGCTGAAGAACACACACCTGGCTCTAACTCTGCTGGTACGACCTGATTATAACCTCCAATAAGATATAAATGGCAGCCAAAAAGTGAACAAGGATTATCATCTTGAAATAATCTGAAGCCCTTGTAATTATTTCTTTTATCTGTTCAATCCCTTGAAGAAACTTTTGAAACTTCTCGATTCTTCACCAATTTAGCACAAACCGGACCTTTGTATGAAGCACACAGTCAAGCAATGATTCAACTGATCTTTCACAACCTCAAGATTGCATAAACACAGGAGAGATTTTGTCCTCCAATGCTGAAGATGGCTGAAACCCTAGGTCTCGATGCACAATTCCCAAGAACACCAAACAACAAAGACAAATAATCATCAATAATGAGGTTGATTTTCTTTTTGATGTGCTTTTATACTTCTCCCAATTAGGTCGATCCCTTTGTGCTTTTGCAATTCCATTTCAAATCCATTTTACTCCAATATGGGCGCCCAATGTCAAGGTCACAATAAATACTTTAGATTTGTTTGGTGTCGGAACCAACTTCCCGATGTTATCTTGTTTGCACTATTTTGAATGACCAGATAATCAAAAGTAGGTGAAAAGGTCTTGAAGAGGGTTCCAAAAATGGAAAATTTACGAATATAGAAAGTTAAAAAAAAAAGTTTCCAAAAATAGAAATTTTTTAAATAAGGAAACTCTCTAAAAATGAAAAAATTATGAAAATAGGAACTTTCTAAAAATGGGAACTTTCCTAAAATAGGAAGTTTCCAAAAATGGAAACTTTCTGAAAACGAAAACTTTTTGAAAATGGAAAACTTTCCAAAAATAGAAAGTTCGCAAAAAATGGAAAATGTCTAAAAAATTTCTCATGCTTGTTTTGCTCCAAAAGGTGATAAAAATTGCCAAATCCAACTCCATATAAGAAAGCAAATTTGGAGACCCTGCAATGCCCTTGAGAAAAGAAACCCTTGAAATTTGAGGAGGGGTTTGTTGAATCCATGTTCTAAGACCATGTTGAGGTTATGATGCTTTGATACCATGTTGAAATTCAGTGCTTTGATACCATGTTGGAGTTATGGAGCTTTGATACCATGTTGAAATTGGCAACCCAAACACCTCTAGTATCAAACAACAAAACAAAAATACCTCCACAAGGAGGGTAGCAAGAGAATAATTGCTACATTTCTCAAAAAGTAAAGATTACAAAATTGCAAGATTATGATTGCAGGATTGTAGGATGAATTACAATGAATACAATGTGATGCTTTTGTAGAAAAGCATGTCTCTAAAAATAGAGAAAAAACTAAGAAAGCAAAGATAGGCAAACTAAAGTTGAAAAAGCAAATTGGAGCTCAACTAGATTGAACTAAACTAAATTAGGCTCAGCGAAGTGAACTTAAGCTAGGCATGCACATGCAAACATTTGCTCAATTATGCATAAGAATATTCTTAAGCATGTGCACAATTACTTTATGCAAATGTGCCTAATGAAACAAAAATGCATTCTTTAACACCTAAATGATGAAGTAAGGAAGTATATCAATAAAATGAATTGTTAGTACAAATCTAAAGCTGATTTAAAAAAGAGACACAAGGAGTTTCAAGTTGGTGATGTTGTTATGGTCTACTTGAGGAAATAAAGGTTTTTAGTTGGTACTTACAAGTTGCAACAAGCTAAAAATGAAGAAATTTGGGCCTTGCAAGATTGTAAGCAAGCACAATTCGGGTATTGCCTATGAAGTGGAGTTACCTAATGAGCTTAACATTTCTCCAATATTTAATATGTTAGGTCTAATAGAATATCATGAAGGTGAGTTTTAGGGAGATTTAACAGGAGCACAAATGAACATTCTAGCATCTACTTCACAAAAGGAGGAGATAGAGACAATTTTGGACAACAGGGTGAGTAGAAGCACAAGGAACAAGCAATACTTTGAATATTTGGTAAAATGGCTTTGGAGACCTATTGAAGACTCATCTTGGTTATCAGAAGTTGAAGTTAAAGGCCTTGGTTTTCCACTTGAGAAGTGACAAGGGTGCTTTTCTTTCTACCCTGGGTGTTTGATGCGAGTCATCCATGTGTTGGAGGAACCCAAATTCAAAATTCAAAATTCAAAATTTATCCATCAGTAGGTGTTAGATGCTTTGATCAGCTCTTTAAAGATTTTAATTTGTAAGCAGTGGGGAGTTTTATAAATAGTCTCACATCCTGGGAGTAGTGGAGTCCTCGTAAGGCTCTAAAATTAGCAAATATGAATTGGTTTGAGAATACTGGATGAGTGTAGTGGGGGAATTTCTTTTTTAAGTTTAATTGTTTGGTTGTTTTTTTTTGGTTTTTGGAGGGGGAGTGGCTGTGCATAGCATTTTGCAGGACAACAATTTTGGGTGTGCGAGTCTTTGAAGAAGGGTTTTTTGCTAAGTTACCGGATGCTCTCTCAGAGGCCCTGGATCCGGATGCATTCAGAGGCAGATTATGATTCTGGTGCGCTCTGATGCGCACAAGATGCGCATCCAGCGCATCCAAGCGCATCCACAGGGAGTTGTAACACTCCCTGTGTGCATCTGCAAGCATCTGGGCTGCGTACCTTGCTCCTGTGGAAGAAATTTCATCTCAAATCAATTTCTACACAGTTTTTTGGTAAATTGAGACGTTTAAAAGTGCTAGACGTGAACCGGACAGACATTTGGAACTCCTTAATTTGTCCAGGACGGAAATTGAGATGCTGCCCAATTTTGCTTGAGTGCTCTCACAAAGCTCCTCTTCCTTGATGTTAGTGAGTGCAAAAATTTGACAACTTTGCATTCATGTGTAGCTAAACATCAGTTTTTGCTGCATCTAAATATCGAAGGTTGTGAAAAATTAGAATTCCTACCTGTCGGAGTATCCAAATTCGTCTCTTTACGAAAATTAGGACAAGTTGTATTAAAAAAAGATGCACCGAATGCGTTGCAGATGATGGGTCTGCAAGGTTTGACTATGCTCCAACAACTGTCAATTATAATCAGTGGTTCCCAAGGTCTTAGCGAGGGGATCTTCAGAGAGATGACACAGATGCAGAAGCTGTTGTTCAAGAATTTTGATGATCATGCCCTCATTCACCTTCCTGACGACGTGTTGCTCATGAGGTGACTGGAAATTCTTCACCTACAGAACTGTGTGCTGCCCACAAGGATTTCTAATTTTTAGAACCTTACAATTTCTGATTTTCATTGGAATTGTGAACATAGACGTATACGATATGGCTTATTTGAACAATTGGCATTTAATATTTATCTTGATCAATGATGTAGTATCATACTATCAAATGATTTAATTCTGTATATTTCTTGCATATTTTTGTATATATATATATGTAATAATAATATATATACATGCACCCAAACCCCCCCCCAAAAAAAATTCGCGCATCTGCGTACTGCATTCTCTTACCCGCATCCACACCCGAATTGGTAACTTGGGATTTTTGAGATAAAAGAACCTCCAAATTTTGGTAAGGAGGATCTGGAAGTGGTTTTGTTTTGAGGGTTGGACTAATGCATTATTGTTGCAGGTCTAAGGACAGCCATGGATCAGATTTGAATGCTGTTATGAGAAGCCAATAGGCTAGTCTCTTTATTATGTATACCTGTTTCATATTGCAATAACAATTTCACTAGTTTGTTGCATCAGTTGGGTGTTCATACAATCTTATTTTTTTCCTGATTTATGATTCAGATTTCCACAAATGTTGATGTGTTTTCAGGTGTTTGTTAAGGGGTGTCCAGCCTTTTTACGACATTTTTTTCTGAAATATTGTAGTCTTTCCTTAATAGTATTTACATAGAAAAAAGTGTACTTTATTGCATGATATTACAAGATGAATAAAATGTCATCCTCACTACGATAATCCATTCTATGGCTTATCATGACCACTAGAAACTATAAATTACTCGAGAAGGATTTTACCTCACTACCAAAATGACTTTGCCTATGCCTGTGTAACCTAAACATTTCGAGGTTCATTTACATCAAGGTTAAAGGCCTTCATCCTTAGTAATTGAGCTTGAAGCCATCTGACATTCCTCTGTAAAATGCGACTTTTTTTGTTTCAGAACCAAAGCAAAAGATATTTCGTGTTTTCTGCTTAATTTAACTTATATTACAGATTGTCTTGTGAAAGGGGAAAATTCCAATGGTTCAGAAGAATTTTTGTTGTCATTTCTTGGGAGCAGTTCATTTAGAATCTGATATTCGACTTGTTTATAAAAGCATTCGTTTGAAATTTAAATATTTGCACCTATTCCAACTTATTTTTTTGACATTTTTTATATTTAATATATAAGTTTCGTTTAGGCCTATTTTGTGTATTTATGTACTCTCTAGGTGATGAGTATGCATGGCTTGCTAAAGAAAAATCCAAATCCATCATCACAAGAAGTTGAAGACCAGATTGATGGCAATCTGTGCAGGTATGATAGCAATGATCAAAATATTAGGGCTGTGAAAACTTCATCTCCACAGACAAACATTATTTTATTCTATTTGACACAAATGCATTATCTGTAGGTGCACTGGTTATCGCCCCCTATTGGATGCTTTTCAGACATTTGCATGTAAAAATGACAGAAACTGCAATGAAGCAGATAAAAGAAGCAGTTGTCTACAGTTAGAGTTTGACATGGAGGATATTTGTGATAAGGGCATTCCCAGAAACTCGGTAAAAAAGCTTTTACTCTCAAAAGCAGGTATTACCTGGATAAGGGTGCTTTCTTTGGAAGATTTATATTCTGTTCTGACAGCTTATAGAAATCAAGGAACAGTGAGAATGGTCAGAGGAAATACATCATCTGGGGCTTATCCTGAATATTTCTGTGATGTGGTTGTTGACATATCTCAAGTACCAGCTCTCTTAAAGACTTCTGTTAGCCATAAAGGACTGTGTATTGGAGGAGGAGTTACAATTTCAGATTTTATGCTACTGTTGAAGGCGCATAGAGACTTTTCCTCTAGCTATGGGCCCATATGGCAGCACCTGGCACGTGTAAGTTACAAGCTAATGTCTATATATTGATTCTCGATTTTGACAATTTATTCCTGCTAGTCTTATAAGTTTTGTTCTATCTTATAGTTATTAAAATTTCGATTTATAAAGCTGTTGTAACAAAAAGGCGACGGGGTATATGAGCACACATTTGAATGAGTGTGCTTATTTATTAACAAGGGATGAAGTTGCATCACTTGTAACTTATATTGTGTCAGTTGATTATGTTAGTAGGCCTAATGTTATGAATCATTACAACATTACTAACATTAATATCTAATGTGTAATACCCCAGTTCAATGACTAAACCAGAGACAATTGCAAGTTTGTCTGGAAATTTCAGAAGTTTATCGGGCCCAGTGATTTAGTTGTTATATTTGCAATTTATTCTGAAATATATATAGCAATTAAAAAATTGTTATACAAAATTGTATGAGGAATAACAAATGAAACTTTGAAATACTTAGGCATATTGCATTCAACAATGAAAATACCGAATATAAATATATTTATATTATTAATTATATTCAAAATGATGATTACATTTAAAATTCAAATACATTGTCCAATGGCCTGGCCTAGTACCTGTAGTCATCTGTCATCCCCAAAGTCCATGCCAAACTCATCACTTGAACTGCTGGATTCTTCAAGGTAAAGTACCTCCAAACCAATACCAACCAACCTCATCTGTGTTGCCTCATCATCAACTCGTGTTGGCTACTTTGGCTCTACGTTGCATACGGTTGTTGGACTCTTCTTGCATGTAAGTGTTGGGGTCAATAAGCTGCAAGGCACTATGTATAGCTACAAGCTTCTCTGCTCTCCTTGAGGTAAGTCACTTGCTCTTTATGGGATGGTTGAAACTATAATTCTACAGACTAGTTCCTCTCAGCAATAAAAGAACTAGAAACTAGAGAAATGATGGCTAGTGTGGTTGTCAAAGAATCAGTTGCATGCATAGTCCACCATAGAATTGGATTCCTTGAGCTATAGTCTCCCTATCATCTTGGCCTTTTCTTAATATCCTCGAAGAGTGGCAAATTTTGCTACTCATTTGGAAGATTTGGCCTATGTAGAGTCATACAATTTTTGAATAACCTTCATGAACCATGTCTTCACTTCAACAACGTATGTATGGATGACTCTTCCAAGCCTTTACGCATACCACTTCATGGTCCAATTCACTGGTAGCCATGTGCAAGGGAATGTTGAGCTTCTCCCATCGATGATAAATGATTTGCTGAATATGTTAATTAGATAATTTTGCCACTGTGTTTGCAGCATCACTAGTAGTTATTCAATGTTTACCCTTAGGCTCTGCTGCCTTTGAACTAAATGGATATGTAGAAATAGAATCCACTGAAATTCATGGATCTAGGGCAGTCCTAGTACTAGTAGTAGACCTCCTCAATAGTAGGGTAGCCGGTGCAAGTGTCTAGTCATAACCACAACCCTCAATCTATTTATTTCAACTCTTTTTTCAAGTGACAATGCCTTACATACTTCTACATCTTTGCATAAGATATGAAAAGACTGTGTGTTTATTCTTTTAATGTTGCTTTGAAATTCAAGTAGACTGAAATGGCATCTCGACAATCTAGTGCCCCTTGTTGACCCAAGTTTTTCTAGTACTTTGGTTGCTTATTGGCTTAAAGGGGACTACTTGTCATTAAATTTAATAAATTATGCAAGGGCTCAAAATATAAGAATTTTTCTTTTTGTTTTTCTTACTTTTTGTTGCATGAAGCACGAAAGTAGAGGATACTCAAAAATGTGAATCCTTGTTCTTTAACCTTCATCAAACAAGAATTTCGCTTTTGTTTTTCTTACTTTAGGTTGCATGGAGCACAAAGTAGATGATATAAATAAGATGAAATTCTGTTTAATTTGAATTTTAAACAAATATTATTATATTTATTCAGATTTGCAAAAAAATAAATTAAAAACAATTTAACAAATAAATGTAAACACCTAAATACTGCTTTTATCCAATTATAAATTGCAAATTTGTAAAGTTAAAACTATAAGTTAAAAAATTATGATGTAATTAGTAATTTCATTTGTAAAACTAAATTGTAAACCCCCAAATTAATTACTTAGTAAATTAGTAAATTGAAAACAAACAAACAAATTAAAAATAAAACTGTCACATGATCAATAATTTGATCTTTCAAATTTAGGAGTGAATTGTGAAGGGCTGAGAGCTACCTTGAGTCTTGAAGAATGCATTGATTCAACTATTGATTGATGAAGAATTTGCATTTTCTCTTCCTCTTGCTCTCACTCAACCAATGAAGTCAGCAAATGCTTGCTCTTCTTGTTGGTTTCTCTTTTCCTATCCCGCTGCTCTAAGCCTTACAATCTTTTTCATTCTTATAGCTTGCTGTTGCAACTTCCAACCTTGGTGTTGAAACTTGAGAGTGTTTTGAAGTGAGGATAAGATGTCTATTTATAGCTTTTTGTTTCCTTAGGGTGTGGTTGGAGTTTATAGACCATTTAGGTTAGGGTTATTGACATCAAGTTTTAACATCCACTATTTTTAGATTTTAAAAATGCACGTTTTGCTTGAATTGATGTTGGGGATGCCTTGGCATCTCCAATTCGTTTGAGAGATGTGGTAGAGTCTCTTGAGGGTCCCAATGATGTCTCAACGTCTTTGTAGAGTCCCCAAAACAAAGGCACACCATAGAAATGTCCCTTGATACGCAGTGGTAGAATGAAGTGGGGAGGGCATTTCCTTGGAGTTCCCACATACTAGGGATGTCCGTGTCTTAGAATGTCTATTTTTTGTAGGGGGACGCATCCTCATGGAACATTGAAGAATTGACCCAACCAAAGTGTGTGTAGCCTAACAACTAGAACTTTAAAGTGTACTAGTACAAGATGTCAAAGTTAAGTGTTCCTTAGACATATTAGAGGACTTTTTATGCTGCTTACTAGTGGATTAATTTTGATTTTGATAGGAACCCAGAAGGATAGTGTAATGTCCCCATTTTTGAGTTCTCTTGTAGTGCAACTAGTGTTGGCTTTCTTGGTTGGTGTCAGTAGGATCAAAGGTGTATTTTGATGTTGCCAGTGTTTTTAGATGGATTAGTGGAGATGAACGATACTTCTAGAGTGATTTTAGATAACTTGTTTGGGACTTACTATTTTTAGTAAGTGTCAGTTTGGACACCAATTGGTTAGTAGGGAGTTTTGAATGATTTACTATTTTTAGTAGTTATTGTTTTAGGTAATTGCTATTTTTGGCAATTGGTCATAGCTTTAGTTTCCTATTAGCATAGTTTGCAGACTCGGACTCAGAGAGTACTCGACATGCCCAAAATTTTCAACTTGGCAAAAACTTGACAAATACTTGACAAAAAACTTGTCAACTTAGAAAGTACTAAAAATTAAAATCTCTTAAAGATTTTTTTTTTTGTAAAATTCAATTACAAAATGTATTAAATTAAAAATTGACATCTTGAAAGAGAAAATGCATGGTTTTATAGCGAAAACATGTGAAAAATGCATTTTAACCAGTGTTTTACCTACGCTGATACTTTTACCCACATTTTTTTGCATCTACAAAAATGCAAGAGATAAACTTGTGAGAACTCGCCCAACAAAAAAAAAAGAGTACTCAGAGGGTACTCGCAGAGTTTGCAAACTATGCCTCTGTTACCATATTTTCACTATGCGGTTCAAATTGGTAGGGCTGTTATCAGCCCTGATATTTCTGGAGAAATAAGGTTATTGTGAGTTAAAAAGCTGACTGGTTTGAAGGTTTAAATCTGCTGTCATGTTTTTGAAAATTTGAAAAAGTTGCTGCCCTAGTTATCAAAAATGCAGATTTCTTTTATAAAGTACAGATGTTGTTCGAATTTATAGTAGAAAGCAAAAGAACAACATTTAAATTAGCCACACAAGCAGTGGTTGCTTTTAAAACAGAAGAACTGAAAGTGTGTTTCAATTATCAACAAAGGATCTTTTCCATTAAAAGATATTCAAATGAAATACATTTTTCTTAAGCAACAACCACACAGCCCGTGGTTTTAGGATAATGCAAGCATGCATGTCAAAATCAGAAATGCAAGGAAATACAAGAGCTGTTTTCATTTTCATAAATGAAAAGAAAAATCAATGCAAGAGGGATAAGGGTTAGGCCCCCCCATTGCCTGATATTGTTGCTGTGGTTCTGAACGCTGTTGCGTGCTGGAGGTAATCACATTTCTGGACTCGCATCCGTGATTCACCTGCAAAAAAGAAGAAAGGAGGGAGGGGTCAGTTCAGATGAACTGAGCAATGGAGAAAACTAACTCTTACTCTATTATGCTGATCTCTATTCATTAACAAAAATGCAAGACAACAATACAGAAAAGCATATTCAGGAGAAATCAGAAAAGGGGAAGGTGTTTTAATTAATGTTGTTTGCTTCATGTTCAGGGACAGGTATGAAGAGTAAGTAGGTTGTCGAAGGGACATGCAGTCACTACGCGCAGTCACTTTGCAGATCAGACCTGGGAAAACAAATCAGAAAACTTAGTGGTTGGTAATAGGTCCCAGGATCGTGACTTGGAGGGACTTCTAGTTACATTGGAAGTGGAAGTGTGCGAAGAGATTGTCAAAACAACAACTTCCACTTTACCAGTTGAGCCATCTTTTGAGGTGCATAGCAACAGTACCGTGGTTGATGATGTGTGCATTGATGAGAGCACACACAATGTTGTTGATCATGAGGTGAGCATTGCGGATACAATCTCATATCATAGTGCAGATTCTAGGTTAGAACACTTGCATGGGAGTCACAAGTTCCTGAGTCCTAATCATTTGGTTGGGCAACTTAAGGTTGATGATAGCATGATTGCCATAGCCATAGAGCACTTTGATGTTGCTCGTGAAATGTTGGTTACGTTTAGTTGGGGTACTCCTATGTCAGATGAGCACGATGATAGTGGCCTTTACCTTGAAGAGTTCCATTCACTATGAGAAGCCATTGGGATAATGAAACATAATTATTTGCAGCTACTTGTTGATAGGGACTTTCTTCTCGAGTGGGTTTGTATTTTCTACGATGCACTGAAGGGCAAGGTAGAGGATGACGAGCTCACTCATGAGCTTGAGGTGACTACAGACTCATTGGAGAGTATGTAGTTGGTCCTTCAAGAGTCACAATCACGGTTAGAGGAGCTTACCGTTAAGTTGAGTTTGGCATAGTCTTCACCAGCTACAAATACAATACACTCTCTTATAGTGGCAGTTGGTGATGATCATATATCCACAGGTTGTAGTGAGGATGTGGCTACATCCATTGCTGATACAGGTGCAATAGTCCCTAATCGGATGAGTATTTTGGTTGAGAGTAGTAGAGAACCACTATTGCATCAGGTTCTCCTAAGGTCAATACTATGTCAGATGATGCGGGACAAATTGTTGATAGCTGCTGTGTGGTAGTGGTGGATTCTCCAGAGAGTTGTGTTAGTACACGACACTACTCCATCATCTTCATAGGGGACTTGCACAGTGTCATCTGGTTAGGAGTATGGCTCTCATGTTGATTTATTTCCCTCTCTTGGAAACAAATTTGTTACTTCATCTCATGCAGCTGATGGTGATAGACAACTTGTTGCGTCATAGAGTCAGAGTGATTAGCTGAGGCTTGCAGAAGAACAGGTTGATTCCGCGTCATTGTTTTTACTCACAAATTCATTTATTGAGTACCTGCTTGAGAGTTCGGAGTTCCAGGAGAGACTGTTTGGAGTCATTGAGGCTACTCTCATCCAAGGTTCACGTGGCATACACCATTTGGTAGGAGCAATTGTAGATACTTTGATTACAGTGCTTCCTCATAGAGATTTTGTGGTTGGGTTTGCATAGAGGGTTACCAGAGCCCCTGCCCAATCAGTTGTTCGGGGTTAGAGATTGGAGCCATCTTCTGATTTCAGAGTTATTATGGATGAGCCATTGACGGAGGTTGGAGCTTTCTATTGTAACTACACAGTGAGGAGTGCTCATTATTTTTCTTTTGATCCATATGCGGACTTGATAATGCGTAGGTGTGGATTGGCTCTAGGATTATACCATCCTTTGTGGGATGGATATTCACCATCTTCAGTAGATGGAGTCAGTAGCTGCAAGTTGGTGGGGGACAACTTGCAGAGTCAACACATCCATGGCAGTTTAGCAGGGGATGGAGAAAGTGGCTGTGATGCAGACACTTTCAAGAGTTCTTATCTCCACAGTACGGATGGATGTGAGTCTCAGTTGCATTGGGACCTTGGTGGTGACAGGGTTAGCACTGCTGTTTGTGTAAGAACCCCTTGCAGGTTTTACTCTACCAGTCCACTAAGTTGCTATGCAAATGATATATATGACAATTTTATAAAGTATTGCCAGGCAAGATAATAACTTTGCATTAAAGTAATTCTGAGGCAATTTTCCAATGCATGAAATTCAAGAAATAATTATACCAACTGAGCACAAGGTATTTTTATTTGCTAACAACTAATTTGCAAATATTTTCAATGACCAAATCATGCATCTATAAATTATTGAATGCAATAACGCTGAAACCTGGAAGCTGATTGCTGATCACAATAAACACCACCAATGAAATGTGGCTGCTCTAGGAAGTGACGCCTAGACTGGGAAGTGTATGAGAAGCGCCCAACAATCAAGAACAAGCAACCCAAACCCCCAATGCTGTCCTCTAACAATCTGCTATTGCTCTATATGACCTGCGACCAACAATAACTTAAAGCACTAAACCATATATGGGCTGCGATTTGCATAAAGTGAAGCCTTCTGCCCTTGCTAACAATTCTGAAATGAAATGGAACTTCTAATCACCAATTTTTGCTAATAGCTGAATCAATATTGGCCTCTGTATGAAGCCAATTGCACAATTCACTGGCATCTTGTAACCAATTCAAAGTGCATAGACCTAGCAGAATTCTCAATTCTCCAAGCTTTCAATATCTAAAACTGTTAAGTTTTAGGATAGCTGCAAATGTAATAGCACTCTACGTTGTATGTGTTTTCCCAAATGCAACAATCTCTCTTTCATTTATATCGGGAATGAGGCTAGGAGAGACATGTCTCTTCTATTCATTATTATTTATAAGAAAGGACATGCCTCTTCCCATTAATTATAATTTAATCAATCTTATAATGTTTCATCAATCATGATCATACAACTGAAGCTACAAACATTAACACTCCCTCTTAGCTAGGGAGGATGATTAAACACAATGTGTAGTGGTCTCCTGTGTCAACACTTATGACCCTCACCATAGCTATACAAAACATCAACACTCCCTCTTAGCTAGGGAGGATAAATCAATCCAATGTCAACACTTCTATGACACTTGACAACATTAATCATATGATGTAAGCAATAAAAGCATCATCCTCATGATGTAATCAATAGAAACATAGTCTCAAGATGTGGATTGCCTCCATCGACGATTCTACCCACAAGCTCTCAGGTGGATTTCCTCCATCGACGATTCTATCCACAAGCTCCTCAAGCTTTAATGTGGATTGCCTCAATCGGTGATTCTATCCACAAGTTCTATCTATCATAAGATGTCTATCACAATAGAAGATTTCCATTATTTGATATCACATTTGATATCTTGAGCATTGGTCTTGTTACCTATTTTAGCATCATGCTAAAATTGGTAAAGTTTAGACTGCATTGGTGAAAGGTACTTCTGATGCATTTAAAAATTGAAACATTCGTGATTGATTACTGTATGCTGAATGAAAAGCACAGAAAAAGAGAAACATTTCTTTAATGTGCAAATGCATCATTTATAAGAAAAATATAAGTGTATTTGTGATCAAAAGTTCTTTATTCATTTGCAAAAGAGTATACAGTAAAGGTCCCATACAAGCC